>VMDR010005569.1:0-50817 GCA_007922815.1 Macrotus californicus
GTTTTGGTTTTTGTTTTTGTTTTTGATTGAGAGAGACAGTGATGCAGTGTGTGGACAGCATCACCACCTCATGTACACTAAGGCAGTGCCACACATTGTTTTCAAGAAATGTTGACATGATGTTTAAAGGTACATCTAAAAACAAAATGTTACATGGCCACAGAAAAATGCTATCAAGAGGTATGTATTGTCTATCAAAGAGCCTAATAGACTTGAGTCCAGCAAAAATCTAAAGTGAGCATAACAAAAAGATATTAAAAGGAGCCAAATGCAACTTTAAGAAGTAAAAATACAATATCTGAAATTTATTGGGTTGGTCAAAAAGTCTGTATGGTTTTGTCTGAAAAATAAAAGTCACATCTCTCATTTTCACCAATAGCTTTATTGATTTGGATATTTTGAGTATGTCGGCTGTCTCCTATGTGGTGTAATGTTGATTGTCCTCAATTAATGTCTTCATTACATTGCTCTCAACTCAACTGTCCTACCCGACTGTGGAGCATCGTCCAGCGAGAAATCTCTAGCACGGACCTTCGCAAAATGCTTTTGACACGTTCAATACACAGCACCTTCTCCAGACACTGCACAAATCATTTTTTTTGGCATTTCAGTTGTGTTTCTATCTTTCTTGAAATAATAAAGCATAATATGTTGAAAGTGTTGTTTATTTCCTTCCATCTTCAATATTAAAATGGCTACACAAAAATTCACCAATTTTGATGGGTTTTTTAAATGCACGCTGATAGGACAGCTGTCACAATACAGTCTAACAAAATTGTTTCAAATAAAGTTAAAGACAACTAAGCGCTACGAGAACTACCTTACAGAAAACAACAAACGAACCTTTTGGCCAACCCAATAAAAATTAACAGGAAAGGATTTACAAGAGGTTACATATTTCAGAGGAAAAGATTGGCCAATTCGAAGATGTGGCAATAATAATTATTGAAAATGAAGTACAGAGAGAAAAAAGACCACAAAAAATAAACATAGCTTCAAGAAGCTATGGGAAAATTTCAAGTAGCCAGAAATGTCTAATTGATTTCCATAAAGGGAGAAGGGGCAAAAAATATGAAGTAACAGTGGCTGAAAAGTATCAATATTTAGTGAAACCTAGAAAACCATAGATCCAGGAAGTTTAATGCACTTCACAGAAGAAACATAAAGTGACATCAAAACAACACATCATAATCAACTTGTTGAAAAATAAAAACAAAAACAAAATCTTAAAGACAGCTTTGTTTCTATACAGAAAAAGAAAGATAAGATCAAACACAAAAATTATTTGACAAGAGGAGAGTGAAATATCTCTAATGTGCTAAAAGAAAAAATGCTCAAACTATAATTCTACAACTCTACACTTAGCCAAAATATCTTTTAAAAATGAATGTGGACCGAAGGCTTTTGAGATGCCAAGGGTGTACGCCAGGACATGCAAGTGAGCCCAGGTCAGCTAGATGAACGGCATCTTGGCATTCAGGGGTTCCATGATGGGGATTGCAATAAAGTGCTATTTGCTTTCACACCTTGGAAAATGACTATCATCTTCATTTGTTAATTCAGAAATCTATTTGATTGTTCAACAAGCCTTTACTAAGTGCTTGCATTGTGCCAATTACTGTGTAAAATACTAGGGAATAGAGTAAATAAAGCACAGTCCCTGCCCTCAAAGAGTTTACAGGTGAACATGGAAGGCAGAAGCATAGGTGGAGGATCATAACATAGTGTGATAGAGGCAATGACGTAGGCTTGCCCAAGGAAGTATGGAAACAAACAGACGACATCCAACTCGGACTAACAAGGCAGGTGAAAGGGCACTTTCACAGGATCTGTAGGTTTTAGGTAAGAGAAAAGGGGGCTGAATATCTCCAAGTAGCTCAGATACAACATGTATAAAGCACCCTGAGGATAACGGAATGGGCACAGCTTCAGCATGACTGGAATTCAGGATGCTAAAAGGGGCATGGTCAGAGAGGAAGACCAAGAACTCATTAGGACATAAACTATAAAGACCGTTGTATGTTCTGCTAAGGTGTGTGAACTCCCGTGAAGGCAATAGCCATTCAATGGCTCTAGGAAGGTGAGAGAATCATTAGGGTTGTAATTTCAAAATATTGAACAGCAACATGGACATTGAATGGAGGAGAGTGATACTGTAGAGAGGAAGCAATTAGTGTGCTTTTACCAGTCTCAGAGAGAAAGACAACATCTCGAATGAAGGCAATGACAGTGAGGGTGTAATAAAGGGGGAAATTCAGCAAAACTGTCCAGTGGACATAGCCTTCTGTAGCCACTGGACCTAACGGTGGAGGATATGGGATATCAAGGTGGATTTTCATTTCACTCTCTTCTAGCTAAAATAAACTCTTCTTTTTTGGATCTTTGGACTTTTTACAACAGAAGCCCCTAAATTTTAAAATATGCCATGCAATGCCTTATTCCTGCCAAGCTTAAATAGGTAATAAAGGAAGATCTGTACAATTTAGGGGATTCACTTAAAGTGCTTAGGCATCCAGATTGCAAGCTTTAAATCATCTGACCATTCCTTCTGCCTCTTGACTGGTGTTATAAACAAGTTGTGGATGCACTATTTCAGAGCACTAATTCCTACCACACTCCAGTCATGAAAATACCAACTTGAGAAAGAAATGAGGTGCGGTGAGTAGCAGAAATTCCTGTTAGAAAGATGGGAGCAATTGAAGGAACAGAAAATGTTGCATTATTTAATGCCATCAAGGAATAATACAACACCATGTAAATTTTTAAAATAAAAACCATGTACAGACTCTTCTACTCACCACATTATTTCATATACTATCTCTTAAACACCAAGAGAAACATCAGCACATCTCATTCATTCCTTTCTTCCCAGCTCTGTAATTATGAGAGGCAGTGTTCACTCACTATCTGTCGAATTAATGAATTTGTTTATTTAAGATAAACGTTCTGGGATATTGTGATAGCACCATGCCTAAAAGCAATGTGTTCTTGGGTCTACATCTAATCTAATCTACATCTGCTTTAAGCAAAGATGGAGTAACAGGAGAGGATAGAGTTAGTTTTAATGGAAAGATTCCATTTTGATTGATTTCAAGACCAGAGTGGTGGTTAAGATTGTGAAGCTGAGGCAAACTGCCTGGATTCAAATCCTGGCTCTTCTTCTGATGTCTCTGCTCCTTGGGCAAGTTTCTTTACTTCTCTGTGCATCTATGTCCTTGTTTATAAATAAGGCCCCAATAGTACCTTCCTCCTAGGGCTGTTGTGCAGGCTAAAGGAGTAATAGATTTAAAGCATATAAATTGTGCCTAGCCCATAGTACATAGAGTGCCATGTAAGTAATAGCTGTAGTTATTTTACAGTTTAAAAGTACGGCACCCAAGAATATAAGAGTTCGGAGAGTCTCAGAAGTCATCCGGTCTTGACCCCTCTTAGTAAGATCTTCTGTCTGTCCTTGGGATCACAGAACAAAAATCAGCTTCCATAAATTCTGCAGCACCTCTAGGCACTAACTTCCACACTGAGTGCTGTAGGGGGATGGCTGGTCAGAATCACTTCTGGAATTTGCACAGTGAGTACTTCTTTCAGCATCTACCTCTTCTAGAAGGATCAAGCCTCCTGGGTCCACATGCTTTCTCTGTGGCCAGGGCTCTGATGCCATGGTGGTGGAAACTTTGAATGAGTAACTAACAACCTTCCACCACTCTCTGTCCCCAAACTTGGAGAAGATCCAACATAAAGTATAGACTGGGTCATATGTTTTCTGCTTATTAGTGTTACTGTTATTGCCAGTGGTTAGATAATTATTAATAAGAGAAGAGGATTAAAGGCATTATACACTGAGCTTAATAAACTGGGGAGCATGAGCCTGTTGCTTCATGAGGAAGCTACAGCTTCACACCCCAGAAGATCACAGCACTGCTCCACCATGGGGATTAACACTCCTCCCTCCCCCCTCCAATACCATGTTGTTGAGGGGGTGCAAGAGGAAGAGTTTGACCATAGAGGCCTGCAGGTCTAACTAGGGGCTGTGGACCTATCTATTCAAAGCCTTCAAAAGCTTAAGCAGTTGAATGGATCTTTTAGGGAAAAAATGTGGTCTGTCCCAAACCCAAGCTAATATATAATCCCTGGGGAACAAAGAAAAAAAATTCCCCTCTCTTGCTCATGACTTGCACTTGCCCCATTTGTCCATGCATTTTCTCGGGAACGGGAGCCTGTGGCCATGTGGATCTGGCAGCTACTGGAACCCTCTGCAGATGTCGGGAGCTCGAAAGGACTAAGCTTTAATATGAAACAAAAACTTGACACTGGCTTGTTTTGGCCTTGCTGAAGACACGGTTCGACTTTTTCCATGGTAGGATGGATGGAGTTGGGACATCAGAAACCCAGGGGTAAGCTTCTATTTCCACCTGAATAAACCACCTTGCCACACCACCATCTCCCATGGATGGGTTCTTAGATGCTTTCCTCACGATCCCATGGGAGAGCCTCATTTCCAACAACATTACCAATCATTATTATTTTTCTAGATTGATTTTCTTTTTTAAATTATTTTTTGTTGTTGTTCAATTTCAATTACAGTTGTCCCCTCTTTCCCCCATTGATCTCCCCTGCCCACCCTCCTCCCAGTCAATCCCCACCCATTGTCCAATCATTATTATTAACTCAAATTTATACAAAGCTTCACTATTTTCAAATTGTAGCTATATAGTAATCACATTTGATACTCAAAACCTTTGTGCAAACCTATGGAAGGGCCTCCTGGCCTCACCTACGAGTAAATGAAGCTCTGAAAGTGTCAAGATCGAAGATGGCATGGCAGGGCCACAGCTGCTGGATCTCTGTCCAGCGCCCTGGAACTTCCATGCATTTATTTCAGTCTCCCAAGAAAGGGAAGGGACAAATAGCCTGGGTGTCCCCTGGGCATCTGGGACTCAGGAAAGACAAATGAAAGCCCAGGAGATGCACAGTATACGGTCCAACTAAAGACAGAACAAGGCACACGCCCATGGGGGGAAGATCCACTGCAGGTTCCCTTCCTGGTCATTTCCTTCAAGGGCATTTTGTTGTTCATATGAAGGCCTCAGAGGGTCAGGGTCAGAGGGGATCAGAAATGAATATATTTCATGAGTCTGACATCCTGACAGGAAACGCTAAACTTGGGAAAGAAGAAGGCAAGAAAAGAGCGAGCATTGTCCTAAGCCAGCGATTTGCAACCTTTTTCATCTCATGGTGCCCATTAACTAATTACTGAAATTCTGCGGCACACCAAAAATATATTTTTGCCGATCTGACAAAAAATATAGGCAGACTTTTGATTCATTTACAATGGATGGCTATTGTTGTGTTGGATGTTGTCATTTTTTTAATTTGACAATCTAAGGTTAAAGAGGTCAGAGCCCCTGACTAATAGTCAGGTATTGCATGTTTTAAAAATTCTTGTGGCACGCCAGCTGAGAATCGCTGCTCTAAGTGCTTAAACATGTGAGTTCCTTTGCTTGGTCTCATAGCATCCCTATACACACTGTTATAGCCTCATTCTAGAGATGAGGACATGGAAGCCAACATACTTGCCCGAGATTATATATAGTATAACTGGCAAATTTGTATAGGATCTATTTTTATTTCTAGAAATAGAAATCTAAACAGAAGAACAGCTGGAATATGCTGTCTGTTGGGCTTTTGTGGCTCAGATTTAGCCATTATACTGTCTTCAAACTATGTTCTGTTTTTTTTCTTTAAATTTTTTCAGCATCATGGATAGACAACTAATGGAGTGTAGAGAAAAACAGTACTTCCAGTGTTGCCACATTTGGTAAGCATTACAAATAAATATTCAAAATTTAAATTGCTTGTAATTTAAATTGCTACTTATAAAACAAAACATTAGACATGAGGGTCTTTCAAACAGGTCCTTAATGCCCCTGAAGGTTTTGTCAGTGGTCACTAACAACATCTGCTCTCTATAGCTTGCTTCTTACTCACTGGCTGTGCTCCCGAAACTGGGGTGCTCACCCCAGTCTGAGATCCACCTTAATGAGATATGCAGTCCACATTGAGGCAGGTGAGATTTTGGCTCACAGGATTGGACTCCTCATGCTTTGGATGGTGGGAGTTTTGTCGAGATGGAATTACAAGTGAGGAAACGGGGAACCAGCCTGCAGGTCCCGGGAGGTGGGAGGCTGGGTTCTGTGTGAAGGCACAGTCAAGTGGGAGCAGAGAAGTGAGGCAGGGTGTTGTGAGTGTGTCACGTGCAAGCCCCTTCGTATCCTGGAGATGTCAAACAGAGGCTTCAGAAGAGACAATGTGACTTTGAAGGTGAGAAAGAGACTTTAAGTTGATACAAACTACACCAAATGATATGAATCAGAGGTTTCAGCTTTCAGCAGGAAGAGCATGGGCAGGGCCAGTTCAGCAAAAAAGGAGCAGTCTAGTGACAGGCAGCAAATCAAACTAAGTCATTTAGGGACCGGTGAGCACCAGGTCAGCAGGCAGGTCTCGAAGGAGGAGTCATCCAGAATCCTAGAGAAAGGCGGAAATTCAGATAGACCAGAGGGTAGAGAGCCCCTGTATGAATACCTGCTAGATTATCAGGTACAATGATGAATAAGCACACCACAGCCACTGATCTCTTCAAGCAAATGGTCTGGTGGGGAAGACAGAATAATAATAATAATAAATTACACCATAAATGTAAAACTGTAATTCTGATAAGTGTTATAAAGGAGAGATTAAAGATGTTGTGAGAAATCTTGATAGAAAATTTGACCTAGTCAGGAAGGTCATGGATGTGTTCCCAGAAAGAGAGAGAGACACTTGTGCTGAAATCAGAAGGAAGATTAGAAATTGGATAAGAGGGGAAAAAAGCATTTTCAAGTAGAGAAAGCCCCAATGGCAGGAGTGGGACCAGAACAGAGAGGGGAGGGCAGTGGGCAGTGTGGTGAGAGCCGCCCAATGCTCCTGATACAATTCCACAGAGGCCCCCTCTCCTCTGTGAAGAGAGAAGATGGAGCATAAATAAGGACCTGGAGCTATCCTCGGCTAGGGAGGAAAGGGGAGGAGGGGTGTCACCTACCCTCCCTGACTGGCTGCTCCTGATTTAGAGAACCACATCCCAGCCTCGGACATCAGGGAGAGCACTGGCCCTGCAGGCTGATGGATTTTGGTGAATTTGTTCCCTGATGTCTTGACATCTCCTTTTTCACTCAACAGCAACAAGAGCAGTCCTTTATGAGCGTCTACAAGAAGGAAATGCTTCTGGTTAGCTGACTATGACAGATTCTCATGGGGCAAACTGGAATGACTGAAGATGTGAATTTTATTGCTCTCAGAAGATCAAATGTTAGCTTAAATTGTTTCCAGCTACTTTGAATGAGTAAAGTACACTTTTTGCAGCCTATTTCTCTTTGTTTACTTGCCTTATTTTTTCAAATTATTAACAATTCACAGGTGGTTCACAAGGAAACAAGAGAATGTGGAGGATTCCAGTTCACTCTCACCCCTGTGGATAGTACTGTTGAAGGAACAGGGCAATTTAAAAAGGGCAGAATGGCAAGTGGGGGGGTGAAATGTCAAGGTGGAAATCTCTTTGTCAGTGGCTCCCTGGGGGTAGATTTCTATGGAGCCTTGCAGGTACCCTAGCAGTTGGCTCACAAGCCTAGTCCTCCCTGCACCCAGGAGAGATGTCGTCTGCTTGTCCCATGACTGTTGACCAGTTATGGGCCATACCCACTCAGGGAGCTACAACTGCAACTACACCTTCTCAAATCTGAGTCTTGGAGAGGAAACTTTCACCCCCTTACCTGTTTATTCTGTCCATGCTTTTCCCTCCTTAACTCTAAAATAGTAGTTTTCAAAGTTCTTTTAGCCCCCTTACATGATAGTTACCCTTATAGTTATCAAAATTATTTTTTAATGTATTGATTTGAGATAGAGAGAGAAACACTGATTCATTGATGCATTCATTGATTGATTCTTGCATTGCCCAGATTGGGGATCAAACCTGCAACCTTGGCCTTTCAGGACAATGCTCTAACCAATTGAGCTAACCAGGCAGGGCAAAAACGATTCTCTATATGAAATTTATCTGTTCCAGTTACTGTGTGGTTTATTGCTCTTGATTGGACTCTGACTGAAACAGAGCCATGGAACGGAGATGAACAAGGCAGGCCTGATTAGAGCTAATGGCTGTCAGGCTATTTACAGAGAAATGCTATAGGAAAAAAATCAGAGTGTAAAATTAATTCAAGAGGGAAAAGGAAAGTAGACAAAATTGGTAGCTCTTGGGATGCAGCACAAGACTGTAGAATGAACAGGAAAAACCCTCAATCAAGCCTGAGAGAGTTGAAGCTGATGTAGATAAATCTCAGCAGCTTGAAGATATATTCCTAATTATCAAGGTTTATTCCACTGACAATAATATTTCCTATATTGCAAAAGATAGACATAAATGCCATAGCAATTAACAATCAGGAAATAATTATCCAGTTAGAAAAAAACACAAAATTGATCTGTCCTGCAACGTGAAAAAAAAGTACACAATGCTGTAGAAATCATTAGCAATAGATAAGATCCAAACCAAGTCAGGAATAGCAGCATTTAAGCAGATAAGTCTTGGGGCTTAGTGATACAAAGCACCTGCTTTATGTTGTTGTTATTATTTGTTTGGCAGTTTTCATTAGAGAGCCGATACCTCTTCACAGTGCATAATAACCATGTCCAAAAACTGACTTTGGTGATCACCCTCTGGTGATTTCAAAAACACCCAGGGAGGAGACTCAACTAAAACATGGGGTCCCAGACAGGCACAGAGAGCAGAAGCTCAGATCATGCAGTGAGACATTAGGCAGGAAAATGACCGCTGAAGATCTGAGAACTTGAGGACTTGACCACAAATAATGTACTGGCCTCTTGGGAGGAATTTCTAGTGCGAGTTTGAATGTCAACTGCAGGATAGAAGTCTAAAGGTTCAAATGCACGGAACCGTGAAGTAGCAACGTTCTGAATGTCATCTGAAACTGAATAAATGAAAGCTAGCGTATCAGCCATGCTCAGACAGGAAATAGACTTTTGATGGATTCTTTTTACCCTGAGTAAAAGTACGGCCACCTGCTTTTCAAAGCTTTATTTTTTAATTTTCATTTGAAAAGCAACGTTCTCCAGTGTCCTCAATTTTCACAAATATTCTCATGGGACTTTAAATACACCAGGTTTCATACATGATTTCTTAAAGTCTTTCGTGTGTGTGCCTCATGTAGGGAAAGTCTGAACATGTTTGGAGCTGTGATTTATGGCAGAAGAGATTCTGTTGCCCTAACCAATGTCCTTCTAAGCTGTTCACACTCTTGTCAGGCCATCACATGATCAGAAATAGCCCATGTGTTGAGTTCTAGTTACTAACACCGCAGTGGATAAACAGTGTCCAAAATTCAACTGGGATGCTTCTTTTAACTATTTTTTTTTCTTTTTAATCAACAGAAATGTGATGGAAAGAAGTTTAAGTGTCAACAGACCTGAGATCATACTTCAGCTCTGTTGTTACCTTGTTCCATGGTTTTGGGGGCCACTTTACCTCCCCGGGCCTTAGTTTTCTCAACTCAAATTACAGACAGTGATGCCGTTTTCATGTAGTTATAGGTATTAAAGGCCATTTAAGAAGCATCGTGTCAGAGAATGGGAGATTGTACCTTTTTCCTGAGAGTAAAGCCATTTTTGAAAATGTCATTTAAGAAGACCTGCATTTTTTAGCCAAGAAAACAAATGTAAGGTCAATCTTGCAGAATTAATTTCATTAGACAAGAAGGATTAGTAATTTGCAGAGGGTACACAAACTTGGAGGCTAAATAGTGACCCCTCTCTCCCCATATGGTTGACTAGGGGCCAGTGAACGAGTTACAGGCTGCCTGTCTCACCGACCAACAGAACAATGTCCACCTTAACAGAGCTCGGACTGTCCGGAGCATCCTGTATGACTGGCCTGACCCGTGTGGTAGCTCCAGGTGCTGTCCTGCCTGCCCAGTGCCTGGTATCATTCGGATGTAGGCTGGAACGCACAGGTCCTCCTTTAAATCTGCTCTCTGGCGCCACTGTGGCCGTTCCTTATATTGGTTGGTCACTACAGTGGCAGGTCCATGTCCTTGCAGGTCATCACATCAGCCCCTGAGGTCTCCCCCACATTCTTCATGGAATTCCTCTTGGAACCCCTTATGCCCTTATTGTATGGTAAAATCTTTAGACATTCCCAAAGAAAGGTAAATAACCCATGGAGAGCAGTGGAGGGAGACTGCCTTCCGGAAGCAGCATCTAGAAAGTGCAAGTCCAGGCACAAAAATAAACTCTGACTCATAATTTCAACATGCTGTGACACAGTAAAAAGAACAGACTTTGACTGGCAGAGACTCAGTTTATATCCACGCCAGCAGTTTCTCCTTGGACAAGTCAACGAACTCACTGAGCTGGTTAACTATTCTGTAAAATGGAAATGATAATATATGCTATGGGGTCAGTTTGAAGATTAAATAGGATGCTTTGCAAGGCATCTAGAATAGTTCCTGACACTTCAGGATGGCTTGCAAATGTTAAACCCTTTTCCATATTTCATTGTCCAAAGAAACCTACAGTCTATGAGGATAACCAGAAAGATCCCGTTACAACGCGAAGAGAAAGTTACTTCATTCTAAGAATAAAGTGTTATAAAGGTAGAAAAATTAGAGTCTTGAGTAATGAAGTCTTAGTAATGAAAGAGAAAGACAACACCCGGTGAAGGCAATGACATGAGTCGAAAGTCTATCCATCTGTACAGCATACGGAATATATTCGATAATACTATAACAACTCTGCGTGGGGTCAGGTGGGTACTAGAATTACTGGGATGACCACTATGTAAGTTATACAAATGTCTAATCTCTATGTTTACACCTGAAATTAATGGAATAGTGTATGTTGACTTGAAGTGGAAAAAAAGCAAATAAGAATCTAATGTGCAGCAAAAACAAACAAACAAGAAATTCCGGATATCTGGCAGTACTGAGAACAACGAGTTGCAGGGAAGACTGAAAGGAAGATTTTGTTTGGCTAATTCTGGAGTGGGGTGAGGGGGGGGCGGTTTGGGGTGGGATTAGGGAGGAGACTGGCTTGTCAGGAGGTATCACTGAAATCGCAGCAGCAGACCAGGCTCAGCCCGCCCCAGAGAGGACAGGACATGTAGCATGAAGACACGGGAAGAAGCGACTGAACAGGTGAGCTATCCTGAGTCTACGAAGCGAAGAGCATTAAAGGGTAAATAGCTCCAAGTGCTCCATCCATCTTTCTCAGTGATCCAATCACTGCATTTTGAGTGTGTGACCTCTATGATTAATCTTCAGTACAGTCTTGGTGAGTCATACATGAATTATGCATCTTCCTTTTTTTATTTCAACATAATTACTTGAATAAAATTGTCAGGTCTCAAGTTTTACCTGAGTGTTATATGTCTAAAAATTTATATATTTTTTTCATTTTCCCTCCCACTTCAAACCAACCCCACAGACTTTGGTATCCACAGATTCTTTCTATTTTTAGGACTTGGAAAAAGTATGCTTGATATAATGTAATAATGATACCACTATATTTTGTTTTCTACTTTTCTCTTAAAAATATTCATTAAGAGAATTTTTAAATTGCTGTTTTAGAAAAACAAAGGTCACCCTCTGCTGAGAGTGACATCTCAGGCACTATGTTTAGATTCTGATACACGATGCTCTCAGTTCATACAGTCACACACACGACATGAAAAAAGGGAGCAAAACGTGTAAATGAGGGAATCAGTCATCAGATTTTTACTTGCTACAGAGAACAGAGTGGTCTGTCTAAAACATGAATCTCATCTTATTTTTTTTGTTTTGTTTGCAACACTATGCTCAAGATAAAAGCCCAAACATTGAGATTTGTATAGGGGTAGCCCCTCTGACACCTGTAACGACATCATTGGTGGTAATGAAGCCTGCTGGTAGGCTCCTTAATAGAACTGAAGGAATAAATCACTAAGTAAATGATCAATAAAATACTCCCTTATGATGATTAACTTGCTTTGCTCCTCTTGACCCCAGTCCTGTGCATATATGTTATTTTCTTTACCTGAAATCCTCTTCACCCATTTTATTCCATTCTACCTGCCTGATTCCTGTTTGTCTTTCATCATTAAACTAGAGCACTCCTGGGGGCCTGCACTGAACCCCAAAGACCACACTGAGTATGTTTCTCATGAGCTGATGTGCAGGGCTCTCTAATGACATTTACACCTGTGATTACAATTACTGATTTACTTACCTTCCTCCCACAGGATAGTATGTGCTTTCTAAGTAGAGAGATCCAACATTAATTATATCCAGCATCCAGGCTATCTCCTGGCAGGCAACATGCATCCAAGAAACATTTGTGGAATGACAGAATCACAGATATGTGTTTAAAAAACCTTAGCCCTGCCACTTACTTGCAATGTTATCTTGGAAAAGTTTGTTTTCGTGTTTTTCAATCCTCCATTTCACCGGTGTAAAATGAAAATAAATAATATTGCTTTTAAAACTGTTTTAATGATTCAAAACAATGTATGGGCAGTATCTGTGCGTGTTCATATATATTAGTTCCTTCTCTTGGCTACTTTTCTAAATCTCTGATTTGTACTGACAAAGGGAGAGCAGCTATCTGCTTTGTAACAAAGCTCATTGAAAACATCCATCTGCTTTGGCCGATGTGTTTTCATTGCATTCAGAATATGCAATACCTGCCTTATCCTCTGTCCTAGCTGGTAAAGCATGTGTTGAAACTAATTACAGTACTTGGCCCAAAGCACAGAATGTTTCTTTTGGTTACCTTTTAATTACCTTGCCAATTACCTTTTAATTATGAATCTGCACTAGCACACAAAGCGCTGCTCCGATGCCTTTACCCTGCTTATGGGACACTGGATTTCCCTGAGCTTCCCAGCTGCTCTTTGCTTCCGCATTTATGTTTCACCTAGCAGCCGTGGCACATTGGTAAATGCACGTCAACCCGCCAGGGAGAGGTATGGGGAGGGGTGATCTGCAGGATTTGCCAATGTCTGTGGTATAAATATTCCCACTTTGGCCAATGTCAAGCTACCAGTGTGATGCAATGAATGCAGAGTTGAGAGAAGATGGTCAGAGCATCCAGGTATAGGGTTTGCATAATACAGATCTAATAACTTAAACCACCTCATGAGCATAGATAACAGTAAAATGAGGTAAATATTTAAGTGATGAGTTTTGAGTGCCTATTAATTTTGTTTTTAATATAAATTTTAATGAAGGTTTATATAATCTACTTTTTAATAATGGCTGTGTTTACCCACCAGATCACATGAGTCCTGAAAATGTCATAATTGGATCTCAGCTCCATTATTCTGCTCCCTAGAATGGGGCCATACAAAGTAGGTTCAGAGTAAATACTCATCGATGGTTTGTTGAGAGAAGTGGGAACAATATTCAGCGAGTTGGTACTATTCTTCTTCCTATGACACGTAAGAGGGACCCAATGAAAGCAAGCAACATGACTGAAGATCACTCAAAGGTGAACGGTGAGCTGCCACAGAGAGAAAAAGATTGAGAATGCTCTACGAGTGGTCCACAGCTTTTGATACAAAAAATTAAACCAACTGACATAGAACTACGATGGACAATGAAAGTACTACAATTCACAGAACCAAATAGAAAGATCAGGAGTAAGAGACATTATGAAAGAAGTCTTGAATAGGATTTGGATATACCTGCCTTTTGTCTTTCCTGAAAGACAACACCTCTCAAGGCTCATTAAGGGGAAATACTTGGCCCAAGCTCATTCAGAAGCTCAGATGGCACTGCACCCACTGTAATAAGTCTCTTGGTTTACAGCCATAGAATTGTCTCTGTGTGCACACATAGCAGATTTAAGAAGTCCAAGTGGCTTGTCTAACATGACTTAGGAGACTCCAGCTTGAGTCAAGATAAAGGAGGAAGGGGAACAGGTTCCTTGTGATCGTAAAGTATGACATATCTCATATCCCATCTTCTTTTGAGTTAATGTTGCTATTCAGTCCCTGTGTTGATTCATCCATTGAATGAATATGTATTGTTCACCTATCAGGAGCCAAGGAGAGAAGGCTGAACAGAAACAGAGCCTACCCCTATACCTCATGGTGTCATAGGAGCTTATACAGGGTAAATGGACAAGGTCAGCAAGGCCTGGCAAGGCTCCCTCTTCTCTTGGAGGCCCCCAACCTGAAAACAAACAGATCCTGTCAACGAAATACTAATTGTCTAATTGTCAGTACTCTCCTCCTACACCAGCTTCAACTTCAATTGTGTGACCCTTGGACCTAAAGCTCATCATCAGGTATTGGGATTGAGAGGGAAGAAAACAGTGCAATACTCTTTTCAGCTAAGGCTGTGACTATGCCGTCCAAGGACACATGTCTTTGTAAGCCATCATGCTTTCTCTCTCCTAGAAGTCTCCTGGGAATCTGCACCTTGTCTTTGGGCTTCCGCTAATTCACAAACCCTCCCTCTCTTGTTAATTTCCTCAGCACCCCTTCCCAAGCTTTACCTCAGAAGGTAAGGAAGCAACTTTTCAAACTGCCATGAGATGTACAGCATTGTAGACTCAAGGTAAAGAACATTAAGGACAGACTCTATCAAGTCAGAGCCATCAACTTTGGCTTACCCATTCTGCACAACCTGTCTGCCTCTTGCTCCCAGATTTCATCAACCTGATATGTTTAAGTAGAAGAATAACTCCATCAAGATATTATGAATGTGCTGTTATAATAAAAATGAGACCTTCCACTGAAATCAATGAATGAAATAATACATCAAGCCAAACAAATGTCAACCCCAGGATGAGGGAAATGTATTGACTACAAGACAATAACAAGAAAAAACAATCCATACCTTCAGTTGTTTCCATTAATATTTACTGCTCATATTCCATGTCTCAGGAAATGTGTTCGATTAGAAAAACACTCTCCTCTTCATTCTAACCACAGTTATTCCCTGGATGTTGCCACCCTCTGAAACTTACCTGACTTAGAAATCAGGAATGCAGGCTTCCCCTTTCAGGAGACAGCCAGCATACTTCAGCCTTCTTTACCCCAACTAGGCTAAGCCACCCTATTATATAGCTTTGCATACCATAACCTACTTGTAATACTCAGCCTACCTATATTACTAGTTTATTGCCTCTCCTCCCTAGTAGAAGAAAGTATAATGAAGTCAAGGAATATGTCTGTTTTTCATTAATGCATTTTTAACACTTAGCACATGCTTGGAAGACATCAAATGTTAAATACATATATATTAGATGAATAATGTATACATACATTATATATACTTCCTTCCCTCAAGATCCTTATGTTATTGCAGTAGGACACGAATAAATATAAGTTCCCCAAAACACAATAGATACAAGATAGACATCCCTACAGACCATAATATGAGCACAAAAATTCACATAGAACAGGGAGAACTAATTCAACTTCAGTGGGAAGATCAGCAAAAGTGTCATAAAGAAGTTGATCCTAGAGTTTTGGTCAAAATGATGGAGTAGGTAACACTGTGCTCACCTTCTCATATGATCACATCAAAATTACAACTAAATTATAGGACAATGAACTTGGAGAACCATCTGCAGAGTAACTGAGCAGAAGTCCTATAAGCATGTAAAGAAGAAGCCATGTTGAGACTGGTAGGAGGGGCTAAGATACGAAATGGGCTGGCCCCACATCCACGTGAAGTGGTTGAAAATTTGGGGGGGGATATCTCAGCAGCAGCAGTCCCCGCTGAGGAGCAAGGGGTCCCAGCCCCCACCTGGCTGTTCAAGCTAAGAACACCAGTGCTGGGAAGAGAAGCCCTCACAACATCTGGCAGTGAAAATCAGCCGGGATTCTGTCCACCTGGGTCAGACAGAGAATGATAAATACCACATGATTTCATTTACATATGGAACAAAATAAATGAACAAATAAAACAGAAGCAGGCTCAGATACAGAGAACAGACTGATGGTTGCCAGATCAGGGGAAGGTTGGGAGGTTAGGTAAAAAAGGTGAAGGTATTAAAAACTATAAATTGGTAGATGGAAAATAGTCATGGGGATATAAAGTACAGCATGGGGAATATAGTCAATAACATTGTAATAACTCTGTTTGGGGCCAGGTGAGTAGTACACTTACTGGGGGATTACTGCATAAATGAAATAAATGTCTCACCACTGTGCTGTATAATATAAATACACTAATATAAATTGAATGTCAACTATAATTTACAAAACTTTAAATTTAAAAAAAAAAAGTTGATCCTTGAATCTACAAAGTATTTGATGCCCATCTGAGGCTGGGAACTAAGATAATATACTTTCCTATCCATTGGGGTCATCCTCAATACCTGGAGGAAGTGCCTTTCATGAAGTAACTGATCTATTAACATTTAGTGAAGCAATGAACAAGCGGATGTGAGTAGTTAAAGAAATTGGTCCTAAGTCCATATTTTGTTGCAAAATCCTTCAGGAATGTTTAGTTTGAATTCATGTTTCAACTGAAATTATAGGTACATAATCAATACATAGTGCATTATTTCAAACAAATATTCATGTTCAAATGGTGGGAGATAAAAGGTGAAGGGAGACTGCCAAGCAGAAGGAGAACCACGAATACAGGCATCAAAGTAGGAGAGCACTGATACATCCAGGGAGATGTAAGCAGGTTGGTAGGAATCATCAAAGTTCATTAAGCAACAGAGACAAGAGCTGTGTGGATAAAAAGGAGAGAGCTACCAATTATGACAAGAATTATCAGAGAAAGCTTCCGGCAGGGGTTTATCTTTGAGATGAGTCTTAAAGGAGGAAAACCTTGGCTAAAAATGGATAAAGACATTCTAGAGGACATGGATAGCATGCATAAAGGAACAGGGGATGTAAAACATTATGGTGCAATCAATGTGTGAGCCAGTGGGGGAATGGTGAAGAGATGTATGTGTGACTAAGGACTCTGGCCAGGGTGAAGATGTGATTGAACATTGACTCTAGACTTGCAGATGAGGACAGTTGTAAAGCACCAGATGCAATGCTCAGGAGTCTGGGCTCTCCCCAACAGGCAATGAAAGTGATCAAAAGATTATGAGTCTGATGTGATGTACTATTTATGGATTCCCTTAAAGACCACACGTGAGGTGGATATTAATAACATTTAGAGAAGAGAGATAGAAAAAGTACAATTAAGAATAAAGATGAAGTGTACTCCACCCAAGGAGGAGCTGGCCTGAGGCTTAAGTTGAAGCTGAAGGAAAACTGTAGGAGAGGAGAACAGGGAAGTATGCAGACAAGGGCACGTGGACAGGTCATAGGGCATCACAGAGAAGAGAAAAAGAAAGCTGACGTTTGTAGGTGAGTGGATTTTAGGTTCACACAAGAATAACGCCATGCTTTCTGGAAAGATAATGTATTTAATAAATATTTTCTAACTGTTCACTATATTCAAGTCTATTGTCTTACTATTATAGGTATTTAAGATCCCATTTTAGATGAAAAATAACTCACTCTTTTGTTCCTTCCACCTGTGTTTTCTTTCCATTCCCACACTGACAGGTGTCATCAGCAAAGGCCCCCATCTCAGCATCTGAGGTTGGGAACTAAGATAATATACTCTCTTATCCATTGGGGTCATCCTCAGTACCTGGAGGAAGTGCCTTTCATGAGGTAACTGATCAATTAACATTTAGTGAAGCAATGAACAAGTGGTTGTGAGTAGTTAAAGAAATTGGTCCTAAGTCCATATTTTGTTGCAAAATCCTTTAGGAATGTTTAGTTTGAATTCATGTTTCAACTGAAATTATAAGTGCATAATTAATACCTAGAGCATTATCTCAAACAAATATTCATGCCCAAATGGCGGTAAAAACTCAAGAGCAGAAGTCACTCCCACTGAGATACCAGACATCAATGAAGAAGGTGCCAGAGAAGAGCCCAAAGAAAGAAACAATGAGATCCTTCCTCCATCCTCAAGTCACTGGACAGACAGAAACCTCCTAGACTCCAAGTTTACAAAAGAGAGTTGGTCATGATCCAGAGAGAACGTATACTTTTATTGAAGATGCCTTGAATGTAAAAGAATGAAATATTTATTTGAGAGAATCTGAGGGGTGGGGGGGAAAAAGCTACCAGAAAGTTCAGCGCCAAACCTATGTTTCAAATTCCTGTTATACCTGCCTCTCGAGAACCTGTAAATATTTGATAAATACAAATAAACTTTAACACCTACCATCTCCACCCTCACTCAAACATGAGATGTTCCCCCTGTTCATTTTCTAGCCTCCTGACCATGCAAATCACAGCAGCTCAGTGTGCCAAGTCCCATGTAACCCAGTGATCATGGCCAACCTCTATATTTGCATAACACCTTTGTTTAGATGGAAGCAAATATGTTTATGGACATTGCCACATTTATTGTCATCCCCTTGGGTTATCATAAACCACACTGCATCACTTAGAACTACAGGGCGGGGAAAGTTTTTAATAATAGGAAGAGAAAAAAAGATACTTGAAAAGGGAGCTCACTGATGATTTTTTACAGTAAGAGCATTTAATCCCCAGAACATTCAGTTTCGTAAGTAAGAGTGTGATTAATCAGAAGCTCTGCATTTTAATTTCCAGGGCACCTCCCAGAGCCCCATAATGTTAAATCATCGCTTCACCAGAATATGTAGGAGCCTGAAGTCTTTAGGAAGATTAACTGAAAATTTTGAACTTAAAATAGCTCCGGTTATAAAAGCATATGTCTGTTTTATGAAAGTCTTTCTCCAATTATTTAAAAGTGAACAATGTGTTGAAGTTTCCAAGTATCCCAAACCAACCAGCTATGTGCATTTTCCTCATGCAGTGTTGTTCTGCTACGTGCATGCATATTTACATGTATCCCATTCATGTTTTTATGGAAATAGCCAATACCTTCTATAAGATAAATAATTTCTGAAGTGCAATCAGGTTATATGAGAGATCAGCATGGTTTGGCGTGCTTCCTTTCAGGCCCCAAGAGCAGTGCTCTGCCTAAAATAATAGCCTGTCACTGCATCTGTGCCGCTCCCTGTGTTCTTGGATTAAGCATCCATATCATCCACCCCTCTGCAGTTCTTCCATACCACACTTCTTGATTTTTTTAAATTGTTGTTCAATTACAGTTGTCCCACCTTTTTCCCCATCGCTCTCCCCTGCCCCGCCCACCCCCCTCTCCCACAGTGAATCCCCCTCCCCATTGTCCATGCCCATAAGTCCTCTATTCATGTACCTTGACTTGACCCTTTTCCTTCTTTCCCTCGTTATCCCTTCGCCCCTCTGCTCTGGTAAACTGTCAGTTTGTTCTTTATTTCCAAGTGTCTGGTTCTATCTTGCTAATTTGTTTGTTTCGTAGATTAAGTTCCACTTATAGGCGAGATCATTTGGTATTTGTCTTTCACCACCTGGTTTATTTCACTTAGCATAATACTGCCCAGATCCATCCATGCTGTTGTGAAGGGTAGGAGTTCCTTTTTTCTTTCTGCTGTGTAGTATTCCATTGTGTAAATGCACCATAGGTTTTTGATTCACTCATTTACTAATGGGCACTTAGGCTGTTTCCAGCACTTGGTTATTGTAAATAACACTGCTATGAACATTGGGGTGCACGGGTTCTTTTGAATGGGTGTTTCAGGATTCTTACAGTATAATCCCAGCAGTGGAGTCACTATTTTTAGATTTTTGAGGAAATTTCACAGTTCCCCACAGTGGCTGACTTTTTCTCCAACTCTGCTTGACTATTGTAATTTATAATTTATAACTTTGCTTTGTCCTTCTAGTTTAAGGTGTGATACATCTCTGACATTAATTAATTTGCCTCCACAGGACTTTATCTCTTCATTGACTGACTGGCTGATTGATCAACAAAAGTGAGCAAAATGTCTATATGTTATCACCAAGATGGGAGAGAATTAATGAGATATTATCTCCCTCCTCAAGTTTCTTACTGTTGAGTAGAGAACACCTGCATGTAAACATAATTATCCACTGCATTATTGGCAATACAATTAGGTCCAAATGCTCCCTCATGATAGTAAATTTCAGGAAATTATTTTCTCCTCCAGAGGAGAGCAGTAGAAAGTCTTCATCTGAGAAGGGGCATTTGAGTGGAACCTTGAAGACCAAGTAAGAACTCTCCAAAGGCAGAAGCCATTACCCAGAGTGCTCTGGGTAGGGAAAAGTTGAACAAAAGCACCAAAAAGTTGCAATTGTGTATCTTGTTTCTAGAACAAGAAAACATAAGAGAATCCTTCAGTTTCTTCTTTGAGAAAATGAGTGATGATGAAAAAACCCACTGTCAGTGAACCTGTGGCTGATCAGGTGTTAATTATATGAACCAGACCTGCAAAATAGAAAGAAGCAGGATGCACTTGACAGACAGAGAGCCAGGTAAATCTTCCTCGGTAACCGTGACAACTGTATGTGCCTCCCAAGTGCCTTTTGAGTCTCTATTTATTCTCAGTGACACATACTACATCTCCCGGACATAAGTCCTTCAAGGGATGTAACCTAAACCAACTGTCTCATTTTCTCCAAAGTCCCTAAATCTGAGGTTAATTTTAGACAAGTCACTTCACGATGGCACAATGAGACAAAAGGCAATGAGATAAAACTCAAACCCAAGTTACGCTACATTTTATTGGCATGAATTCGTAGTATTACAACCAATTAAAAAAAGAAAGGCAGAGAGTCCCATAATATGTTGTTAGGATAAAGATACGGCTGGCAAACAGGAAGGGGGTTATAATTCTGAGGGGCAAGTACGGAGTTTCTAGGCATTGGTAGCATTCAATGCCTTGCCTTGGGGAGAGGGCTCATGGGTGCTCATTTTACAATTCTTAATGAGTTCAACATTTTTGTTGTATGTGCTTTTCTGTATTCTATGCTTTTCAATAAAAATAAAATCTCAGGTCTAAAATAACCATAGTGTGTCTGTCAATAGAATCCTGGGTGAACTTGGCAATTGCCCTAATATTTGCACACCAGGAAACAATGTATACACAACTATGAACGGTATGTCAAGTTCCTACACCTTCTCTGGCTTTTGGCACACAGAAGTGATGCTCCTCTTTTGTGACCAAACCTGCCCTTTAATTCTTTAGCCAGTCTTGTAAATCCTCTGCATAGACATGGGATCTGATCATAAAACACAGTATAATCCTGGGGATCCCCAGTCACCAGATGGCCAATCCTGGTGAAGACTGGTGCCCACAAAGGTTAGCCCAGAAGCCTCTGCTTACTTTGGATGCTCACCCAAAGGCCCATGAACTATGAAAACAGTCACCACTGGATGTCAATTAAGTCCTCTTCCAGGAAGAGTAACTTCAGAAAGTAATTTAAATTCTCAAACCTTCAGGTATTTTTACCTATAAAATGGAGATTATAATACCTACATTACTGTCTTTGTTAGAATTAAATGAAGCAACATACTCCAAAAAGCTCAGTGTCAGGCTTTAGTCATGCAACTTTCTATCTCCATTGTAATTGTCAAGGATGCTCAGGCCATGGAAATGGACCACCCTACCACTTATGACCCTGTCTGTTACCCCAAGACCCCATCCTGGAAACCCTGGTGCCCAGCCAAGCAATCTTGGACCTTTGTCCCATTTACATGTCATCAGAGTCATGGTTGCCTCCTCTGCCAAGTTCCATGGTTTAGTCACCACCCCTTTTTTTCCAATGCTAGGCTCCCCATTCTTGACTCAATATCCTAGTACTAATAGTGGCCAGTACAATCACCTGGACTTGCTAGAAGACTTAGATTCTGCTGCTTCGATGGAGCTCTTCAGATCAAATATCCATTTGCTATACTTGGTAAAAAATCAAGGTTGGCTCCAGGTTTTACACTACAAACCTCAACAGTACAGTTACCTGGAAGAAGCCCAGATGTATCTTAGTTTGTAGTTCCCTAGGGGCAGATCCTCAGACAAGCCTTTGAGAGCTTAGATAATTTGGAATATGGCACACTAGAAATCACTGTGAGGGGGATGGGGAAGTGAGCCTGGGAAAGGGAAAAATCCAATAAAGGGTCCAGGAGCCACTTGACACCATGGGCAATTGGAGTACAAGTTTGCTGGGCATTCCAAGATGTAGCATAAAACACAACTGAGAACCACCTAAGAAGAGCAATCCACTAATTCCATGTCTGCCATTGGTTAAGGACTCCTTCCAGGGGCGTTCACTCCCTGGAACTTCCAGCTTGCCCTGCCCTTGACTATAAACAAGTCTCAGGATTCTCAACTAGCAGTTTTCAGCGAGAGGGTAAGAGTGAATACTCAGGAGGTCTGGGTAGGACAGTCAGCTCCACTAGCACCAATTGCTACACTTAAGCTTCATTAACATTGTTCCAGAGTCTCACACACACATACACACACAAAGCCTAAAGATCTGTCCCCAATGTTTTTCCAAGAAAAGAATGATTACATCCTCATAATGAACTTAACCTGATGCAGGCTTGTCTCCTAAACTGTGCTTTGCTAGCAAGATCACGCAGCAGAGTATTGACTACTTAACCATTAGGAAAGCATTTTAAACTCAATGGCTGCTAAGGAACTGCTCTAAAGTAAATAACTTGATGGTGTAAATTATCTCTATTTATAACAGAGGTTCAAAGAGGAGAAAACAAAGTGGATGCCTTTCACCCTTCACAAACATTTATCTTCTCTCTCCTTTTATTTTTTTCCACGGCACTTAGGAAAGGGATTTCGACACGGGCTTTTCCAAGCCACAGCCACCTTTGCGATCTCTGAGGCACCAGACCCTTTACAGAGGACAGCACAACAGCCTGGAAACAGAGGGACCATGGTGTTATCCCCATTGTAAAGAAGATAGAACATTTAAAGTATTTGCCCCATGGCAAGTAAATGGTAAAGCCAAGATTCAAAACACGTGTACTAACTTTTATATACCTGTTCTTTCTCCTCCCTGCCTCCAGGGATGGTGTCTGCAGCTCACTTTGCCCTGAAGAAATTGACCAGACAATGACCCAGGGAGACCCGCATCTGCTCTGTTCTCACCATAAGGCACTAGGGAGAGCTCGGCATCAGCTCTACCCAGCTTTCCTCCCCTCAGCACTCAGCCCAGCTCATCAAACCGGCTCCCTGCGTGCATTGGCAGTAAAGGCTGGTGCTTTGCCTGGACAAGAACATCCCACAAAACAGCAGCTCCCAGCATGCCTTGCTGACCCTCCCCCCCAGGGAATGAAGGCAGGCCTACCTGGTCACTTGAGAAAACTTGCCAAACCCCAGGATCTTCTTGTCGTGGTGTTCTAGAGAGCACATCCCTTGGAGCTCATTAGATCTCTGCACCCTTCATTGTCCCTCCATGAGAATTCTCAGGTCCTATTGTGGGAGGCAGGCCAGGGCCCCAAGCGTGTGCATTCACAGCAAGGTGCCTTCTTCCAGCAACGTGTGGCTGAGAGCCCAGACAGGCCTCGCTGGTGTCAGCTCTTGGTGACTACTGCTGAGCCAGGCCACCTGAGCTCGTCGGCACCATGTTCATCCCAGCCCAGTGAGGGACAAAGGAGACTTACTATGGGTTTCACAGTTTCTCCCACAGCTTTTGACAGCATGCAAAATGGGAAGGTGCAGGTATAAATGAAGTCACATTAAGATATTCAAAATTTCATTCAAAATATCAATTTCAAAACTTCATTCAAAAAATCAAAGTGAGGCAGGATCAACCTGATAAAATGTCTTCTTTCAGGCATCACATCCTCCCTGATCCTCGGATTCAAAGTCTTGCCCCTACCCGCCCCAGCTCACTGTCTCCAGAATTACAGAAACCCAAGCACAGCAGATGCACCTTTATCCAACCGTTTTTCCTTCCCCTCTGCTCAACTCCCACCACCATCTCTCAACACAGTCTCACCACTGTTCCGGCTTCTGTTCTCACCGAACACAGAGTCCTGCTATTTACACTGCACTTCAATCACTGCGGAAACCTTGCCATCTCCCTTTCATGTGTCTGTGTCATCGCTCTCATGTGGCTCTCAGCTTGGAGTTCTTTCCACGCTCAGCTCCATGGTGCTTATTTACCTAATCTTCTGCAGAAAGATTAGGTAAATAAGCAAAAACTGACTTACCCATTCCCTGAGCCTCATCACTCTTCCATCTACAGAATTGGGTATATAAGGGATGCTAAATAAACATGGAAAGTGAACTCGCAGATATTTGTTCAAACAATAAATTGAGAGTATTCTGGATGGTCCAGGTGCATGCACAGTGACCATTTGGAGAAGGTTAGCAACAATTTGCTCCTCAAGCTTGGGAGGACCAACACACAAATCTGTAAGAGGATCGTTCTGACAAGCTAGAGAGGATGCCATCCTACCTATAAACGTAAATGTTCCAGAGATGCTGGATCTAATCAGCAGTCAATGAAATGAAGGACAAGAGGAAATGGTGAAAGAAGGAGCATTGCTTTGCTCTGAATATCATCATCATGATCAATTTTATGCTTCTCTATGTTCTTCTTGGACTTCCCTGGAGTTATTCTGAGTAGCTGTGCAGTTGGTTGCTCTGTCTTTTCTTAAGGCAGACAGACTACTAGACTGTTTTCTGGAGAGGCCATGATCCACACCCTCCTTCTACCCTAGAGAGACCAGTCTGGGGACATTGCACCACTGCTGCTTGAACTCTGATGGACATTCTATTAAGGTAGAAGCATTTGGTGAAAAAGAGAAGCCAGATGACTGGCAAGTTGCTTAACCTCTCTGTGCCTCAGTTTGCTTGTCTTCAAAATGGGTATTATAAGGCTGACTTGACAGGCTATTTTGAGGGAAGTGCCTTGCATATTGTTTAGTGCATTGTTATCCAATAAAAACATAATACAAAAAGCCACAAATAAATGTTCAATTTTTCTATTAGTGGCATTAATAAAACTAAAATTAGTTTTAGTAACATATTTAATCCCATGTATCCAAAATATTATGAGTTTGATGTACAAGCATTAGAAACATTATACTCCATTTCCTGGATCCATCCATGAGAAGTGTTTATCGTAATGGTCTAGATTTAGGCTCTCTGTAATCTTGGGGGCATGATCAGATATGGAGGTGATACTCAGCTTTCCCCAAGTCAACACAGATGGCCAATGTCCCTCACCTTCTGGCTTTTTCCAGTGTGGTCAATGTCTTTCATGTTGTCTCCAGATGGGATCCCAGTTCTTTGTCATCTGGAGGCTTCCCTGGGGTAGCTCGTACATTTCTTTTCAAGCTTGGATTTCAGTTAAAAGTAAAAACAAAACTAAACAAACACACAACAAGACTGAATCACCCAGGAAGAGTCTGTGAAGCGGATCTGCTGACCAGCACAGCAGCATGTCTCGGAGCAGGCGGGCACGGAGCCACCCCAGCCACGTGGGCCACATGAATTCTGCCCCATTTTGGCAAAAGATTCAACTGGTAGATTCTAATGTAGTACGGATACTGAAAAACATGGTAACCTCTTCGATATTTTCATTCCAAACACACAACGAGGAAGCAGTGACAAACGGGCCTGTCCCTAGGGATGATCTGTAGAGAACTCCCTCCCTAGCTACTGACACACCCTCTTCAGTCAGGAAGATAAGAGGGCTGCACACCAGGGCAGAAGTAGCAACAATATCCTCCCCCCCCTCCAACTTGGAAAGCAGGTATGCTGAAAATGACAAACCAGGGCTGAGACTACAAAAACCCAGCTTGGCTGAACGGCTCAGAAGAACATCTGCTATCTCTGCAAGGACTTATGTAAAAAGTTCAACTCACTTTATTTTAAACTATGAATGGAGGACCCAATACTTTCTTTAGTAAATACACACTGAATGAGAAGCAACTTTCAGTTCCAAATTATGGTGAAACTGAAATGGGCAGTGCAGGGGGGCCCACACAATGGAGAGGAAGAAGAACCGAGTCATAGACAGACGGGCAGAAACAGAAGATAACTAAAGGTACTTCCCCACATACAGGCTTATGTTACATGTGTTTATATTTACTGGTCTTATATTTGTGTTGTTTATATCTATATGTCTACATACACACGTATATGTGTACATACACAGTTTTTTATTTTGTTTTGTTTTGTTTTGACCATTCTGGAGAGAGCAGATCTAGGAGGTCATGGGAGAGACTCAGCTTCAACAACAAAGAATGTCCTCAGCCCCTGTTGGCTCGAATGCCCATGTTAACACCCCTCTGGGAACTCTTTTACTTTCTCCAGGCCTCAGCAAAGCAGCCCCTCTCTTCAAAAAAACGCTCCTGATATTTCATCACCCCACAATTTCAGCCTTCTCTAGATTCCTGTTACACTTAGGACCTTCCCCGTACATGAAGGATGTCTCAACGGTTACCATATTCCATGGAAACTAAGACACTGGCCATGGCAAATTTTATCATTGTTGTACAGACCCCAAAGAAAGAAAATCTGCCAATTGGACTAGGCCACCGTGCTTTCCCATCCTTTAGAAAGCTTCCTTACACTTCACAAAAGAGGATTTCTGACTGATTTAGAGCCAGAAGCAACGACAAGATAAGTGACTGTGGCCAAGTTCACAACCACGTAGGCATTGATAACTGTCATGACAGCCACATCTCGCCTGCCATCTTAAAACAACGATAACGGCAAAAGCTTGATTTCAGAGATACTAAAATGTGAATCAATATGCATCCCCAGACTGATGAAATATGGAATGCTTACTCTTTACTGAGACTCTAAACTTCCTGAGAGCAAGGGTGGTATGTTTGCCATTGAAGTTTTACATGCCCATTTATACCCCCATGGCACCTTTAAAGTATGCTGTTTTCTGGGCAGCACAGTACAGTGGAAATCTCCAGTAGGCGTGGAGTCACGCACTTGCTCACAGCCCTTCAGGCAAGTCCCACTCACTGCTGCTAGGGTGTAATTATCTACAACAGTCTATCTAAGTCATCTACTCTGAACCCAGCACATGATAAGCATGAGCAATTATTAGCTGGTTGAAAACAAATAGTTGACAATAGAACTAAGGAAGAGGGAAAAGTCCCCTCTTTCCATCGTCCTCCTGTCACCTTGTGTAGATGTTTCAGACAGTGAGGGGGGTGAAAAGCAGGTGGCTTCTGGTTCCCAAGGGTATAGAAAACGATAATGAGCTACATTAGTCAGGCCTGAGCAATCCCAGGATACACTTCCAACCCAAGGCCACCGCTGACTGGTGGCTCTTTTACAAAACGGAAGGAAAGAACAAACTCTGATGAACCCAGGAGGACAGTTGCATGCTGTCCTGTGACATTTCTGAGGTGTGGATCAGGGTCCAACAGTGTCAAGTAGCAAAAACCAGGACCCCAGGAAACTCCATGGCAGGTGAAAGGAACAAATAAAGGTCACTTTCGTGGTTAAAAAAAAAAAAATCCATAGCTTCCCTGGTGTAATCCAATTTAATGAGGTGTAGAAATCCAGAGCTCTTTGAAAATTTAAAGCAATTACCACACAAATGACTCCAAAGCAAGATGATCTTATTATGGTGAGGCCGTAAAATGCTAACTTGAGGATGTCAGGAGAACAGAACGTTCTGGGCTGGTGCATCAGAATTTATGAGAGGTTTGTGCAATTGTCAACATCCATTATCCTCGGAGGGTAGTTTATGGCACCAGATGCACCATTTCATCTGGGACTGACAGCTTTCCGTATTTTTATCAAGGAGGGTGGGAACCCGACTCCATGCACCCTGCAAAGGTTCTTTCAGAATGGTGCACAGTTCAGTGGAGGGGAAAAAAGGGGAGAGAATTTCATTTTCTGTTGATAAATTGGGCCAAATGTTCTTATGAAAACCCTTCCCTGCTGCCCCACCCTCTGCTTGGCTGCACTGAGGCCTGAAGCAGTAGTTCTCCAAGTGTGGTCCCAGCAGCATCTCCATGGCATGGGGACTTAATTAAAAACCAATCACTTGAGCCCTGACAGGTGTGGCTCCATTGGTTGGGGGTCGTCCTGCAAAGTGACAGGTCACTGGTTCAATTCCCAATCAGGTACATGCCTGGGCTACGGGTCTGGTCCCTTGGTCAGGGTGCATGCAAGAGGCAACCGATCAATGCCTCTCTCTCGCATTAATGTTTTTCTCCCTCTCTTTCTCTCTGCCTTCCTCTTTCTCTAAAAATAAAAAGTAAAATCTTAAAAAAAGAAACAATCCCTTGATCCCATCACAGACTTGACTGAATTAGAAACTTTCAGGGCAGGCCCCAAAATGTGCCTTTTAATGTAGCCCCCATGAGATTCTGACACACACTCAATGTGTGAACTAACACAGTGGGGTGGACTGTGTGAGGGGACCCCTAAGGTTACTTTTATCAAATGGAGGATGGGCTATTCACTGTGCCCAGAGTCTCCCCGAAGTCTGAAACCACATCCGTCTTCAGACAGGATTGGGGAGCACTGGTGCACACACCAAAGCCTAGTCCCATGACTGCCTGTTGCAGCACTGACCCTGTGCTCCACGGTGGGTCCTTGGTCACTCCCTGAGTACATGTGGGGAGGTGCCAAGCAGACACTGCTCTTGGCATTGAGGCTGGAGCAGTCAACAACACAGCCAAGGCCCTGGCTGTCGTGGGGCGCATATCTCAGGAGAGAGGAGACGGACTGGAAACAAAGGGCCACTGAACCCCTGCCTGTCTCCTGAGACAAAGCCATTTTTCAGCAGTGATTCTTTTTACAGGTGTTTGGGGAACACTGACCCTGCGCCAGGCTCTGTGCCTGGCGCTGGAGAAGGCATGGCACCCAGGGCGGGGCCCTTAGAGGAACTCAGTGTTTGGGAAACGTATTTACAAATCAAGGCAATTCATGTTCAAACAGAAGGAAGGAAGCCTCTGTCTCCTGGGGCTCTTCAGCAGACTTTGCAGAAGAGGACTGTGGAAGAGGTCAAGATGTACACTGAACCAGAACCTGAACTTTTAAAGAGAATGTTCTCCAGGGATGGCCATGCTGTTCTGGTAACAAGATCACCGACTTCCTGTGTCTGAGGAACCCTTTGATACCCAGACCACAGCCCCTGTTTCCACAAAGCCCAGGGCCTCCCATCCCTTTGCTATCTACCTTCCAAACCCACCTCCTTAAGGATCAAGTCTTGAACTCCCACGTTGGCTACCTGCCTACTGACCTCCCTGATGTTACCTGCTGCACCTCTGAAGTATCTCAAGGGGCATTCTATCACCCCAGGGAGGCCTCTCAGACAATGCACATGAACTACCACTCACTTGCCTGCAAGAAGACACTGCAGTGTGAACTTTCCCCCTCTGGGGTCTATACCAGCGGCAAAAATGGGTCCAGATTCAGTGGTAGGCTGGTAAATGTCTAATAATAGCTCTGCAAGAAAAGGAGGAAAAATCCAAACTTGTAGCATTTGCAAGGTTTTATGGTGCAGAAACTCCAGCTGTGGCCCATTTCAGGTGACCTCAACAGGTGGGAAGAGACAAAGACATTCAGATCATCTCAGCCCCCAGCCTGAGACCCCGGGCACCAGAAATCTGCCCTGGTGGGCAGTTACCCCTTTGCCTGAACAGATCAAGTCAGGTGGCCACTGCCTGAGTGAAATGCCTTGGGTGGATGTGTTTTCTGAGGTTATAGAAGGCATGGCTTTTTCCTACGGTCATCGAACTTAGTTATACCTGAGCAGGGAGCATTTATGGCCCAGACATTATGTAAACCAGATGCATCTTTCTGTCTTGATCTATATTTCCTTGTTCAGCTGTTGGTGTTGATGTCTTGTGTGCATATGACCACTGACACAGGTCTGTCAACCTGTAGAAGACCTTGAAGTTTGGGTTTCCTCTTACTCTACAGTCTGGGTGACGTGAGGATGAAGAGGCAGGAAGCAAGTCCATGACATTCACAGGACCCTCCTCTCTGAGGAGCCCTGCAGAGGTTATTACAAATATGTTTGTTCTTGGGCCCCAGGTATGCTTGATGCTATAAACTGCTAACTCGTTCAGATGTTATTGGATTAATTTTATGGTAAGGATGAAGACACTTATCAGAGAGACAATAACACCAATGCTAAGAGCCAGAGGATGGGAAGAAGCGTGTGGGAACAGGGCACATGGTTTCAAAGTATCACCCATGACTACTTAATATCCCAAAAGGAAGGATGTGCCTTTGCCATGAAGAAAACAGGTAGGACCCACCTTAACCAACTGATCAAACATCAGGAACAGTGCGGCCACCCCACTTAGGTGCCGCATGATGTGACTGACAAGCATATGACTTCTCTTATAAAGTATTCTTGCCCAAAGGCCTAATCTGAACGTATTTAGGATGTAACAGACAGATGCATTCATACTGTGGGACAGTCCCCAAGACAACTGGTCTGGACTCTTCAAACAACTCAGTGGAAGGAAAACAGATATTAAAAAGTAAGGGGACTGTTCTAATGTAAAAGACAAAAAGAGATTTAATCAAATATAATGCCTGAAAACTGAGTTGGAAAATTTAAAGAAAAAAACAAAAACAGTGGGAAAATGTCTCAGATAACTTGGAAAATTTGAATATAAACTATATATTAAATGACAATATGGAGTGATTGCTAATTTTCTTGGGTCTCACAATGCTATAATGGTTATGAAGGAGATGATCATATTCTCAGGAGACACATGCTGGAGTATTTAAGGTGACAAAATAGCAAAATATCCATGTTTGTTTCAACTACACACACACACAGACACACACACACACACACCAAAAAAAAACACCCACCAAATTTATTCATCTGTCTGTTTCTATCTCATCTCTACCTATCTAAATGGAGAGACAACGTTCAATACCGCAAGATGATAACAACTGATAAATCTCAGTGACTGCATGGTGTTCATTGTATTATGTTTTATATATCTTATTTTGGAATACATAGTATTCTATTATTTTAAACTCCCTGTAGGTTTAAGATTTTCCAAGATCAAATTGTGAAGATATGCCAACTTGCCCTGGGAAGCCTTTCTCCAGGTGCAGTTGGGCTCTCCAAGCCTGTGCACCGTGTCCTTAAGCAGCTGGACCTCATCATGGTGGGATGGTCCCCCTTAGCCCCATTAGGACGCAAACTCAAGAATGGCAAGGACTTAGTCTTCTTTCTTTTTGCTCAGAGTAGAGTCTGGCACAGAGCAGACACTCAGTATTCCTGAGTCACTGAAAAGATTGTGTTACCTTCTCATGTATCAGCCCTGTGCTTGATCCTGGTACCTAACCAACAGCACACCTTTTCTGCTGAGTTAGACAAATATGGAAAGAGAGAAGGAAGGCAGGGGTGTCCAACCCACAGCCCACGGGCCGCATGCAGCCCAGGATGGGTATGAATGCGGCCTAACACAAAACTGTAAATTTACTTAAAACATTATGGGACTTTTAGTAATTATGTGTCACAATGAAATGAATATGTGACCCAAGACAACTTTTCTTCTTCCAGTGTGGCCCAGACATGCCAAAAGGTTGGACACCCCTGAATTAAGGGTTTTGCTTCACTCAAAGAAAGCGTTGGCTATGGCAGCTTCTGCAGAAGTCCATGAGGCAATGAGCTCTCTGCCTGAGGCCTCGGGCATCAAAGAACGATGCCCTAAAGCAAGGCATGGCCCACAATCTATACAGGGAGCACTGACTTATAAATAAAGTAAGCAAGTGGATTCTTTTTTAGCAATAGATAAACAAAGATTTTAAATATGACTTCAAATAAGACAAAAAACCTAAAATTATTAAAATGGGACAAAGTTCTAGGTAACCATTGCATTTCAGAGTTGGAATGAAAGTTCTAATTTGTTTAGTTCAGCAGGTTTCAAAGGACAGCCTGGGTCTCTCAGGGCTGGGGCACTACAAGGCAGGAGGCCCACGGGCTGTGGGCACCCACGCCCTTCTCAGCCAGAGAAGCTGCCCTTTTAGGAGTTTTATGTATGGCGCTTCCATTTTCTATGAGGAACGTGTTCTGATGCAGACACAAAGAGAACATTTGAAAGCCACTGATCTGGGTCACTTCCTGACCCACCAGTCCCAGCCAGCGTCCGGGACAGAGGGGTGTCCAACTCCCATCTGAACACGTTCCTTTAAGGGGATCAAGCTGCGCATCCAAGAGCTGCCAAGTTCTCTCTGATATCCACCCAAAATCTGCCTACATGGAGCTCTGGTCCGTCTACCTTAGCTCTGTATTCTGAGGACACACCAAACAAGCCTAGTCCATCTTTGGGACCGCCCCTCTGAGAACCAAAGGCAGCTGTCGTTAGGTTTCTAAGTCAGTAGGTCTCTAAGTCAGGTTCAGGTTACTACTCACCCCTGCCCAGTCTCTGCAAACGCTTTAGTCTATATACTCTGTCTTTCAATAAATCCTCATGTACATATTTGACTAAGGACACATAATTTTCTCTAATCATAGTTCCTAACGGATTGTTCCTCTCTGTCCCATACTCTCTTTCTCCGAACAGAGGCCAGTTTTATCATTTTTTTCTAATTCAATACACATTACCGGCCCCACACGACACCCATGCTCTCCATACACACTCCGCTATAATCCAGTTCAGCAAGGCTCCAAGTTCCCTTTGGAAAGAGTCAAGAGTCCCTTTCCTGCAGCCTTGCTCAGTTTGTACTGTGACAGAGCCAGAAATAGGACACCTCAATTACCCATTCCTCTGTTAGGGGTTGTCTTTGGGGGTGAGTAAATCCTAGGCGTGTTTGTTTGCATTGTTCCTGAAGCTGGCGTAGAAGAATCCAACATTGTAGACAACAAACCCAAGCTGGTTTACAGGAAGAGCTTCTCACCACGAACCCCACGCAGCTCAGGGCAGATTTCTGTGTGTCTCAGGAGTCCTTCGTCCCCCCTCCACCGCGAGCTGGTGAAACTGGATTAGGTGTAAGCGGCCCAGTAGGTCAGACGTGCAGTCAGGTCACAGGATACAATTTTTGCGATTGAAATTCATTTGATTCCTTTATTTCAAAATGCTTCATCATATGTGACATGACTTACAGAGTTTCAGAAGACAAATAGTGGTTTTGTAACGCACCCTTAAAAACATTTTTTAATTTTCCATCATCATGACCCAATTTTCTAATGAAAAATGTGTGAAAAGATAAAGAATTAAAAATATATATATCTGTATATACACACATTTTAGGAAATTGAAACCAGACATTAGCACCTAAAATCTTTTAGCAAAACGGCACAAAAAATGATTGATTTCCCTCTCTTGGTTGGAGGTCTTCTTGAACGAGTGTAGGAGTGAGTGTATCTGGCCTTGGAGGTGACGTGCAGGTACATGGATAGGAAAGGGAACTACTCAGCCAGTTGCCACTGGCCCAGTCTCGTGGGGGAGTGCCGAATTACTGTGGGACACAGGTTTGGAGCTGGGCCCGTAGGAGTGAGAGAGCCTGTGGGCAGTCGGACACTGATTAGGCCTGTCACCCTGAGGGAGGTGTCCCTCCCAGGAATCTCCCGAGACAGCCAGGTCAGAGTGGGCTCTCCCTGCCCGCAGACAGCCCTCAGGGGTGCAGGTGCACACGTCAGCCCCACACTTGGGATGTGGGCAGGGACACCAGCAGCACCTGCCACAGCCCATTTATCTTCTAGTGAGAAAAATAGTGAAGAACTAAGGAAGACATAAAGGGTACACACACGCACACAAACATATTACATACACAGACATATGCTTACATCTCTACACACACACACATACACACACACAGGTGAAGGCCAGGCTGAACAGCACTCCCCAGCTTCTGCAGACTTCAGGAGAGCCACAGGTTCGCAGTGAGAGGGACTATTTTAAAGGCCCCGCTTCCCTAGATGAGCATATCAGTACTATCTTTGTCATGTTGATTGAAATTTCAACACTTAGAGGGTGATTTGGCTTCCCAAAGGGTTCTGGATGATTCCTTTGAGGTTATGAAATACAGGGAAGACCAAGACTGTCACCTACATCCACCACAGTGCACATGAGTCTGATCAGACCCGTTCTTCCTGGAACCCGAGAGAGGGCATCAGGCCTGAAGGAAAACAGGGTTACTGAAGTGAAGAGGATCAGGAGGACCTATAACAATCTGCTCAGCACTGGAACATTTCAAATGCTCATCCCCCACATTTGTGCCCACATCCTGTAAATCTGTGACACATGCCTCACATCTGTCTTTTTCCCTGGGACCCCTGGCCCAGACACTGGGACCCTGTATGGATGGACACTGGCCTCTGCACCTGCCTGGGCCTTGGCTTACTGCTATTGCCAGACCTCCAAGTTGTCAGTCTCCTATAGAATCCGTCTATCACCTCTTCCTGGCTTCCTTGAGCATTTCCTCTCAACAAGGAAGGCAAGGCAGTTCCCATTTCAGCTTCTGCCTCAGGGCAGCCCCCAGGTCTGAGGCTCAAGGCATTGGGGATCAGCAACCAGCAAGCGCCAGGCCGGCTCAGGCAACAGGGAACAGAAAGCAGCGGATGGTGGGAGCAGCCGAGTGGCAGAGGAGCTGCAGCTTTTTGCCACTGCCACAGATGCATTTACCCCCCGCCCCTTGGGAAGAGATATGGTAAGGCAAGGACATGTAGTACCAGGTGTTTGGGGTGAGAAGTGCCGATATAATTGGCATAGGCACATACTTCACGTTGACTTTTATCCCCAGAATTAACCTGTCTGGGCAAAAATTGATTTTTTTCAAGTGTTTTACCTTGATGGCACATATTCATCATTAGAGCCTCAAAAACACGAGATGTTACTTCTCCTATCCAATAGCAGAAAACAAAGTTCATACGTAGTAGGATGAATGTTACATTTTACATTTATCTAAAAGAAACCATCTACTTTTCAACCTAGTTGTTGAAACTTAGCGGGACAAAATGAAGGGTCCAATTCTAATTCACGACGAAGGGATACCTACCCACGAGTTTTGAAAAAGAGATTAAAGGGCCATTACTAATCCTGGAAAACAGTCTTATTGTCAGAATTCTGGAGCTCCTGCTCGTCCGCCTCAGGCCCAAGGGAGCAGGAGGCAGTCACGGAAAGACCGGCAGCCGGAAGTCTTATGGCTGATAAATTCCTTAGCAAAACTGGCTCCAGCCTAATTATTTTCAGGCTGCTCACACCCACCAGCAGAGCTCATCTGGAGCCAGCCTTATTGCTCCAAGGTGGGAAATGATGCAGCTGGGTGAGCCTCGGGGCACATCTGTGCCCTGTGAACAGCACGCTCCCTTTCCCACTATGGTTCTTCCCTCACTCTTGACCACCTCCAGGTCCCTCCTGGGATGGGTTCCTGCCCTGACCCCCATTTCCTTTCTCTATGGCCTAGATACTTCACACGATGCTTGCTAGGTCCTCTTCCTGAGAGCTAAAATCTTCTCCTTGCTTGCCCCCCACCAGCCCCTAGAATTCAGAGTCCCTGCTCCTCTCCTTCTTTCTTACTCACATAGATAAGCACATTTATACAACACACACACCCTCCCAAGTACTATCGCAGGTGCTCATCAAAAGAGACACACCAGCTGGAAACACAGTATCGGCACCATATTCTTGACTCATCCCCCTGGAACCTAACCTAGACTCAAAGTCCAATTAACCGCTCTGCCTCCTTGGATATTGTCATTGTGGCTCCTCAGTCAGTTGCAGAACCAAGCCAGCTCCTACAGCTCACTCCCCACCCTGCCTCTTCCACTCGGTCATGAATGAGATTCCAGATTGCTTTCTGGAGGGACCCACATGCATTACAGCTGCAGGTTTCTATCACTCCATCCCTCCCAAGAGCCTGATAGGATGTGAGAAACATTCTTATCTGTTCTACAGATGATAAAAGCAGGGCACAGGAGAATCGTTCACAATGCCCAAGGCCATCCACTGGGAATATGCAGCCACAAACTGGTGTTAAAAGAGTAAATCACTCACAGCAATTTCTGCTTGATTCTTCAGAGCCACTGAGACCCTCCAAGTCAGCAGCCGTGAAAAGCACTCCCTCCAGCAAAACCCAGAGACCACCCATCTCTGTTGAGTGTTTATGGGTGAAATAAAGTCTCCCCAGAAGCAAGCAGCCATTTTACATGCAGAACCAGTTTAATTTAGGTTGATTTTTTATCTTCTTGCCCATCAACATCAATATTTCTTGGAAGTATAAATCCATATATCGGCACTGACTTGTGTTCATTCCTAATGGCAAGTTGGAGAAAAATCACTGAAAAGAGCTTTATTTCATTTTTTAATTATGAGGCAAAAGTGACAGCTCATTGGGAATGTTGTCAAGCCAAGATAAAAAGATGATCGGGATTTGGTTGGTTTCTAAAAACATTTCTGGAAGAAAAAAAATCCTACTCTGAAACACACAAATGCCACGTTAAAGGCCAAGAGTGGTACAGTGAGTTCCCCCCAGAGGATTAGAAAAACCCTACCATTTGCTTGTGCTTACATTCCTTGCATTTTGGTGTGACCCAAAAATTCGATGCACACATCAGTTGCTTCCTAACCCAAGACTTTGGAGCCTCATGATCTAATGTTACAGCGGGTGGGGATGAGATTTAGAAGCAGGTGCATTTTGTACCTAGTTTTGCTGTGTCTACTCCAATAAAACTCTCAGCCACAGTGCACAACACAATGTGTCTACCAGTTACTGCTGAAAAATAAGGATTGGTCTAGAAGGCACTCTTGCCCATGGTAGGTACAATGCTCTAGTCTTGGTTAACAAATGAAAGACGAAAAGTACTTGCCTTCGAGAAATTCAGAGCTCTGGAGGAGAGAACACAAACAACCCGACGGATCACTGAGCAATGTTGTTGTGAGCGCAGTCACAGGTCTGAACTGAGCCGACAGGGCTGCAGTGAAGGAGGGCACATGCGCCACAGGGGCCAGGGGACCCGCTGGAGGAAGGGCCCTGCACCCATGAGGCATTTCCACTTTCCCTTGACATCTGCTCTGTAAATGCAGGTTACAAGAGATACTATCAAAGGTCACTTCCAGTACAAGGTGGTATGATGCAAAGATTGGATCATGGAGGCACAGCAGCTCAATCTGAAAAGGCAGCTCTCGTAGGAAGGAGGAACACACCGTTTTCAGATTTTACTTCTTACAGAAGTCAGGCAAACACTGACCAGACAGGAGGGAGGCAGAACAAAAGGAAACCCATAACACTGAAGGCGATAGGAGTGAACTGTGTGAAGGCTTTCTCTAATCTCTGTTAAAGGAGAAGCCGGGGCTGTACATTCACTTCACTCCAACATGTTCCTTTAAGCTTTGGAGGTAAGTGTATAATTTAGAGGTAGGTTCTTAAAGAGGGATCAGGCAGGAAAGTCGAAATGTCACCCCACTAATGAAGTTTTGCCTACTCGAAAATAATACAAATGCACTCCTTTTAAGAAGCTCTTCTATGAGTAAATGTGTATGTAGAAATAAGTCACAGCAATAGAATTTACTGTGTTTCCCAAATACACACCAAGCTGTATAATTACAGAAATGATGCAGAGATTGCTGGGCGGGGGACAGAGGCCAGCCATGGGTTGCCACAGGCCACCAATGTCCACAGCACAACTGTCTCCAGGCCAAACATCAGATCTGGTTTTCTGGGAAGAGACTCAGCTGTTTGTTCAACATGGACAACAAGGGCAATGGCTGGTTCTTCAATTTTTGAGACATTTTTATACCAGTTAGCTGAGCTGCACCTTACAACAATCACCCTAAGTAAATCACCAAGGCATGATTACCTGGGTCCCCTAAAGTGAGGTGATTTGGCTGAGGTCAGAGGTCATGGCAGCAATTTAACCACAGTTTCCTGATCTGAAGGCCAGAGATGGTTTAACCAGAGCTGGTAGTAGATTTTCCCAGGGGACAATAAGAGGTGGGAAGTTCAACAACTAAACAATACTTACAATATATAGTTTTCTTCCCTTATTATTTTCCTTTCAGAAATGTCTACTCATTCAAGTCAGCCAAATGAGAAATGATCAATTTCAGAATTTCAACTCCTTTGACTTTTGGAAATTAGAGCATCTTTACACCTTTAGTCTATTGATATGTTTTCCTTTGCCTCATCTTTAAAATAACAATTTTATTAAAATATAACTCACTCACTATAACATTCATCTATTTGAAAAGTACCATCAAGATCTCCTGGATAAGCTGTGCTGGACAGAAATGGGTACCCCGTGTAGTCCTGGGGACCTTGGTGCCCCAGTGCCTTCTTCCTAGCCCCTTGATGGACACCCTGCCCCACACACTCAGAGTTCCCTCCCCTCACCCCTAGCTGCTCCCCAAACTTTTCTACCATCCCATGTAGGGCATTTCATTAAAACGCATTGTCCTTTCCTCAGACTAGTAAATTTGAGCTTCTTGCTCTCACTCTCCAGACTGACTCCACCATCGGATATTTTCGAAAGAAACCTAAACTGAAAACCCAAGTTCTAAAATGTCATGTAGATCTTTTTCTGAAATTCCCCTCGATGGAAAAGGTCAATCAACCACCACGTACCATACAGTACACAGCCCTGTCTCCACGGGCATGCCGTTATTTGCCAATGAACCAGCTTCTGTCCTTCAGATTGCCTGCTCTGTCATGTTTGCCTGCTGTCCGCACGCCCAGTCCCTTACAGCGCTCAGTACCCGTTTCCCTACTGAGTTAATTAATTTCACGTGCAGGTCATTCTGACTCAGGTAACATCCACCCATCGATCCTTGTCTGCTCTCTCAACTACAAGGATGAGGTCTAACTTGTTTTAAATATGAGAGACTTTAAGATATATAATAATCATTAAATCACCCAGAGTATGTCTTTTTATCTCTAAGGAAACATCCTAAGCTTTCCCAGTTAGCCCTGGTATTCAAAAGTACTTACAAAAAATGTCTTCTAAAATTAACATTCAGATTCCTCACCACCACCACCATCTCTACCCTGGGTGGCCAGGAGCACTTGACCTTTCCTTCACCCTCTGCTTCTATAAATGCGATTTCACATGAGGGTGCTCCCACCCAGTTTTATTTTATGTTTTCTTTGTAAAAGAGGACCATATATATTTCCATACAATTGGTAGATGCAAAATTACAAGAAGACAGTCCTGCAGTATCCCATTAATAGTATTTCTGTGGGATGGCAACTGTCTATTCCATGCCTTCGCTGGATAAATGTTTGATCATGTTTGAATCCACTGTCTCTTTCTGGCTAATAGGGATGTATGGAAGGAGCTTGTCAAATTCCATGTCCTTGCTAATACTCAGATTCACCATGTTTGTGGCATTCCTCTGTTTTATGAGAGAGAGAGAAAGAGACGAAAAACTGCGGCAGTGAACATAAACTTTTATCCCTCTTGTAAAGACTATTCTGCCAAATGCTTCCCTGACCCTCTTTCTCTACTTCTCAAACACACTGTCCCTTGAATTCAGAAGGGTTCTTTCTTCACATCTATATGGTGTTTCCCACAAGGCAATAATAGTCTCTGTCACTGACAAAGAATATTGATCCTAGGAAGGACACTGATTTAATTGTCTGTAGCCGATAGCATAGAAATGTGATGAAATTACATTTACTGAAGTTTAATCTCTCCATATTGGAAAAATTTGCTTGTCCTTCCTCAAAAAAAAAAAAGAGATCCTATCTGCCTGTTACATGGAGAAGGGACATGTGGCATCACCTGTGTGGATAATCCTCTTCATCAGACGTGGCTGCCCTCCTATCCCTGAGACAGACAAAGCCCATTTAACGTTTGCTGAGAACCAGTGTACGGCATGAAAGCTAAGAAGAGTTCATAAAGTTGCTCGCTGTCTCTAATCGAATTTTGCCAGTGTGGGGACGTTACATCCGTAATAAGGTTTGTCAAAGATCATTATACTAAATGTATCCAACCATTCTCTCCTGCAATTATAGTAACAGATTCAGCGCTGTGCTCGTGTTGTGAGACTTACAAAGATGAGCGAGACACTGACTATACCCTCAAAAGTGCCACAGTCGATTACAGAAGACGAAAGCATACACATTTAAAGACAATGGTACACTACACAGAAGACCCTATGTGTGCTTGGAGACGCGGTCACATCCAAGTGCCAACATGGCTCTGAAATAGTTTTTGAAGAATTAATAATATAGTAAGCCACGCCGGGATTGAGAAGAGTCTCCTGGATGAGAAACTGAAGGACTCGCAATGGGGACATTGAGCCCTTCCCCAGTAGTGTAAGTGGCTCCTGTTGAGGAGGAAGGAGAGGGAGGCAGCGAGGGCATGATAGTCCCAAGAGGGCACAAGGGAACCGTGACAAAGTGCTTGTGTCTGCTCTCACCACATCGCATGCGCCGCACCGGGCGAGATAATCTCAAGCTCTTTCCAAACTGCACTAGTTGAAAGCAAATTGGAATTTTTCGTGGGTGCCTAAGCGATGTCCTTGAAGGCCCCAACTCTTTTTTAAAACTGTGATGCTCTTAAGACAATAAAGCCTTTAATGTGTCAAGTCCAAGTCTTGAGGTCAATAAGACCAGGTTTATTGGGGACAATAAATGGCAGGGAACTGTGCCATTGGTGAGCTGTGGGGATTTGACAAGTTACTCGACTTCACCTACAACACATGGAATCATCTCTCTCTTTGGGTTGTTCTTTTAATAGGTGTCAGGTTATAGCTGATACAACATGCTATCCATAGCAGGAACACAGAAGGTGTCAGAAATGCTCAGAAACTCAAGCTCACTGACTGGTGTAAGATGCACGGCATGCAGAAAAGCTTGGAAGAAGTCAGCAGTTCCTTCCAGAGACGCTGATGAAAGGAAAGAAAGAGCATTTGCGAACTGACGGTTTCGGGTCCAGTCAAGGAGAAGAGCAGTGAAAGTGATGAGCTCTGAGCACACTTTCTCCACACAAGCTCCTGAAATGCTAGCCACACCCACTGACACCTGGGATGTGCGGCCAACTTAAAAACTAAAAATCCCCCCCTCCCTTGGCGTTCCCACCTGCCTCTCGGACTGGATTGGTACCCTTTCCAGAGCAGCAGGAGGCACGGTTGACAAGAAGGTGATAGGATTGTCTGAAGGTACAATCTGTGCCTCCTGTACAAGGTGAGCCAGGACGGCTTTCCAGAGACAGGTGGAGGGTGCCTTTATCAGACCAGCTAGTCCTTCTCAACCGAATTTCTACTTGTGTTACAGCCCTACCAGTTTTCTTTCTAACAAAGCCAGCCCCTTTTGTCCTCAGAAAATGAGAGTAAAGGTATTTTATATCCATCAAGTCCACCTTCTAGCAACTGGAAGAGGATCTTATCTTGAAGCTAATGAACCAAGAGCCTCTCCCTTTACAAACATGTACACAATGTCATATTGGTATAAAATACAAATATGAAATACTCTTTAACTTATAGAGAACTTTTTAAATTGAGTAATGCTCCTGAATACACATCATTAGCATGATCAAGTCAGTTCCCTTGTTCAAATTCCCCACTGGCTCCCCAGTCCCCGTGCATAAAGCGTGAATGGCTCTGCCCAACCTCCTCAAGTGTCAGGTGCCATCCCTCCCTTCCATTCACCATGGCCCCTTGTATGAGAACTTGGCCGTGGCACTTCACACCCTGGGACTTTTATGCAAACTGCTCTCTCTGGCTGGAATACTATTTTCCCTGAACCACCCCTGTGCATTCAACTCAAATGTCACTTCTGTCAAGTTCACCCAGGGCCTCCAGAGACAACGTCTTTAATCCCTAATGCACTTCCAGAGCACTTTGTTCATTCTCTCTTCTAGTACTTTCCACATTGTCTTCTAATGACCTATCTTGTGTTCCTCACCCCCTGCCCCCCGCCCCGGAACACACTTAATTATTTCTTTATTCTGGGAGCCTGTCATATTGTCTGGCACAGGATGGTATTCATTAAGCAGCTAGTGAAGTGGCTGATCCAGGGCCCCTCCAAAGGCCTCTACTCGACTTCACTCTGTCCCAACACCACTGAGGTTAGAGACAGAAGGAAACACTCACAGATCCTGCTCTCCACCCCTAGCCAAATTTTCATTCTCTCTCAGATAGCACCATGGTCAACCTCCCTGCTTTTACCTTTTATGGACTGCAGTCATGAAAACCTGTTTCAGAATAATTTTGCAATATTACTTCTTCTTTCACAAGCTAAAAGCATATGCAGAATTGAGTTTTAAAAGCAGATGCTTTGAATGAAAGTTTTCCACAGCATAAAGGCCAGTTGAATTAGCTAGGCATGTACCTGATGTAGAAGAAGCTGGGAAGTTTCATTGGACTTGTAGTGACTACCTCCATCCATATATCTGAATAAGTCACTTCACCTTACATGTCGGACACGGACAAACACCCTGAATCCAGGAGGAAAGAAGGGGATGGTAACGCTGACCTCTACTTCCCCAGTAAAGTGATTCATTCTTCCATTCATTTAGCAAACATTTATTAACTATCCAATAAGTGACAGGTACCAAGCCATAGCTGGGGATATAAAAATTAACTAGACAGTCCCAGCCTAGTCAAGGTATCTAAAATGGAGAGCAGGGAGAAAGGCTCATCTATACATAGCTGCAGCCCAGTTTAAGAAATACTTTAATGGTGCTCAGAGTGGAGTAAGCTGACATAGCTGTAAACAAAGAGGAAAATACTGCTGAATTTTGAAAGATAAATACCATTGAAAATATAGTTAAGATACCATAAAGGACTTGAAATTAATTCTTAAAGCATGGGTGTCCACTGAAGGGTTTCAAATAGGAGGGGCATTGTCTTTAGAAAGATCCCTCGGGGGGGGGGGGTTAAGTAGAATTTAGGAGGCAGGGTGGAGATGGGAGAGCAGTTAGAAGGAATTTTTCATAATTTACATGATAAGTGATGAGGATTTAGAATTAGGAAAGTAGGAGATGTAGTAGATAAAAGGAAAGAACTTTGAAAATATTTAGGAATAAGAAGCCAGAGGACCCTGTTCTGGTTGAACATCAACAGTGAGAAGAACGAATCTTTAAGGTGCTCCTGACACTTCTAGTTGGCACTGAAATATAAGGTAAAGGAAAACCTAAGCTAGTGATAATTCAGGTGAGCTGAAGGCAGTGGAGCCAGAGAGAAACCAAATGGTTGGCAAGGAAAAAGCTTAGTCCTTCAAGGGGCCGGGTTGGGGGGTGGGAAATGAGATTAAAAGTAGAAATGAAATCATGAAGGAAAAAGTTTAGACAAGTACAATCAGAGCAACAGGAGATGGGAAAAGGAAATACATCGGGAAAACCAGTCCACAACCAAGATTATGACTAATAAGAAGACAAGAAGAGTCTGGTTTGATGCGATGGTGGCTCTGTGAATGAGGAGATCTCAATTCCCACGGGCATGCCCATCTTCCCCACCTATCTCCCAGATCAACAGAGGGAGGCCTCCGGACAGGCACAGAGAGTCAGGTCTGGTTCTAATCAGTGGGTTAATCTCCTCGGAGAAGAACCTGGAGTAGACAATTCACCAGAACTGGGGGTTTAAGTAAGCTTGTTTGTAGATGATTACCCATAGGTAGTAAACCCCAGAGACTAGGGAAAACCATCTCCAGAAACCATTTCCACGAACAGTACATACAGTAGTCGGGTACATGCCTAGTGAGCTCACGGCTCATGACAGGAGCTGGGGATTTCAAATCTAAAAGGACAGCTATTTTAACACCATAGCGATGTCATTTAGGACTTTTTACAAAGGGGTGTAGAATCAGATGCTGTGTAACTACCCATTTCACTACTCAGCTGTGTAACATTTCAGATTGCCACTTATTTTCACTGACTCAGTTTTCTCATCTGTCAATTGGGAATGAATAAGAATGAGCAGCCTTTGAACTGTAGCCAGAGTACAAAGAGATCTGAAGGACCCAGTACCATGCCTCCTGTGTAGTGAGCATTCAATGCTGATGACTAGCACAGTCGGCCTTCTGTGTGAGCAGGTTTCACATCCATGGATTCCACCAATCACAGATCAGAATGTATTAAAATCAGTCACCTTGTTGCTGCTGTGCACAAGGTAGTTTGGCCTATGATGGCTGTGTTTGGACCAAACACGTACAGACATTTTTTTCTTATCATTATTCCCTAACAATACAGTATAACAACAATTTATACAGTATTCCCATTGAATTGGGCAGTATAAGTAATTTAGAGATGATTTAAAGTATAAGGGAGGCTGTGTGTAGGTTATATGCAAATACGATGCCAATTTACATGAGACCTGAGTATCCATGGGTTTTGGAGTCCTCCGGGCATGTGGTCTTGGAACCAGTCCTCTGCAGACAAGCAAGAACTACTGTATTCCTCTTGATCGATTGTTCACTTTGCTTTATTGCACTGGTATATGAACTGGCCTAGGCTTGGTGTTGGGATAAAACTTCCACGGACGGTTAACGGAAGAAGATGTGAAAGGATGGGACTAGGAGGAAAAGTCAAGAAAATTAGGTCATGGGTCTGACCAAATTAGAATTTACAAATATTTTCTCTAAATTAATATGGATTTGCTCTGAAAAGAACAATAACAAGGCCAGCAAGTTACTCACCAATGCTGCTCCGTGGTCTAATGACGCAGAATCCCCAACACTTGGGTCTGTGCCATCAGAGGAGACTGAGAATGGCCACCGCTGGCCCATGGGCACCATCAACTCACCAACCATCCAGAGACAGGGCAATTACTCACATTTTTATGGACGGCTAATTGCTAAAGTAGCAGCTTGCTTGAAAGACAGAAGCATTCTTTTAGATACAAGCTGTGTGATGAGGGAGTTGCTTGACTAAGCAAATTTTGGGTTAATAGAAAACAGACCCTTCTGTCACCATGAGCAGCGTCTGCCTGCGTTAAGATTAAATTGTGTATATTGCTGACTGCCCTACATTTTTGCATCAAAAAGGGAGCAGAGAGATGACATTTGCAGTAATTTGGCTAAGGGCTATAGCAACCTAATGAGAAATGTTCAGTGCTACAAGTTCACAAAATTGTACAGAGGCAATTGCTCTTGAAAAATTCAATTCTGAAAATGCAATAAGCAAACCCCGAAACTGGTAGATAACACGTGTTCTGAGGATAAGTATTAGAAGCAAAAGCAGGAAAATCTCCAGGCCCCCCAAGGCACTGACGATGGAGACCCTGTTTTTCCCAGAGCCAGAGTGTCCTATCTGGGCCGCCTGGTTGCTGACTTCCTGAGCCCCATCTGCATTCAGGCTTCCTCCTCTTCCTACCCCAGATCTCTCTCCCACCCCACACTATCTGTCAGGTGGTGGTTCCTGAACTTCGGTTAGAGCACACGACAATGACCTAGAAGGCTTGCAAAATGCTCAGCCTCTGAATAGGTTTCTCTCCATCATTCATTCATTCAATATATGACTTCGAATGTCTACCCTGTGCTAGGCACTATCTTCTTGCATTTTGAGTTCCTTTTAAGAAAGACCATCACCAGTTTTACCACTGCACTTGTGACAGTGCCTTGCACAAGATGAGTATATAGTAACTGCGAATTGATGTTTCTCTATTCCAAAGATTCTCAAACTGACTGCAACAAAATAAATGCTGGGAACTTCTAAAACGTAGCAGTGCCTGAGCCCTGTCCCAGATCAACTGCATTAGAATCTCTGGGGTGAGGCCCAGAACTACTAGGTTTTACAAGCTTCCTAGATGATTTGATGTATTGTGAGGTTTGAGACTCACTGTGCTATTTCACTGGGTCTCGAACTTGGCTGTGAGTTGCCTGGAGGGTGAGTTAGTTTCATATACTGCCAGGCTCCAGATCTAGGAACTCTGTTTCAGTAGGTCTGGGAACACAGGACGTGTTTATTTTCTGAAGCTGCTTCTGGTGCAGGTGGTGCATGTAGCATACACTGAGGAACTGCTCTTGGACCAACCTTGACTAGGCAAAGAGCGATTTAAGGAACTCAAGCCAATCCTTATGCTTCCATGCCATCAGGTGTGCTAGTCCCTCACTCTAGACACACCTGCTCATCCTTCAGAAGCCAGTGTCCTCCAAACTGTGATGTCCCCCCAAGGAGTAATTGATTGTTCACTTCCAATCTGCTTCCTGGTATAGAGTAGCTAACTTAATATACACATGATTACATGACTCAGCTTGGGGTCAGGATTGCTGTTGCTAACCCAACTTTGTGGCTCAAGTAAGACAAACTAGCTCTTAAATCTAAATTCCCATCCTGGCCTCTAGTCACGTGTCCTGGGACCAGGGCCTCTAGACACCATATTCTGACTTATCATCTTAGGAGCTAGAGTCCTGGTCTTAACACTCAGCCTACTCTCTGGGTCTGACTGGTCCAGTGACAGACTCCCTGAAAGAAGCTTCTTTTCTGCATTTCTCAATGCCACCTGTGTAGCAGCCAGCATTGCCCTAATAACAAATGACCTCAGAAATCTCAGCAGCTTACAAAAGCCGAGTTTTTCCTTTGAGTCGCAGGCCAGGTGGGCTGAGTGGCAGTGTGGCTCGGTAGCTGCTCCAAATCCGGAGATGAAGGAGTACAGGTGCTCTCCTGGCAGAGGGAGCATGGGAATGACTGACAGCAGACATGCCATGCTTCATAAAGCGTCTGTTCCAACCTAGCACTGTGTCACTTGTTCTTCAACCCATTAGTCAAATCAAATCACATGGCCAAGCTCAATAATGAGTCCCAAACTTGTCTCTCACTGAAGAGTTTCACAAGTCATATGACAGTGAACAGGAACATATAATCCTTTAATAGGGAAGAAGAAGCAATAAGCTACAATGGCTCCTGAGATCCCCGTCACTATAAAATCCCTGGCTGTAAAATTACCCTCACCTGCAATGCCAATTATTTCCTGTAGCTGCACCTTCCACATTCTGCCTTTTGGACTAGACTCATCACAGGTCTTTGCGGAAACATTTTTCTCTAGTTTCTATTTACTTCCTGTGAGTCTCCTCAATATGATCTTGTTCAGCCATATCTTCTACAAGGGTTGCCTTGGGCCAAATCCCGCCGGTTGCCTGTTTTTCATAGCCCATGGCCCTGCTCTGGCAGACTTGGATGCTGAGTCCCGGAAACCAAGCCAGGGTTTTTTCCACTCCTTTTTCCCATTCCACACCCCCAGGCTTGCCTCCCTGTCCCATGTCTCATCCTTGACACTGGCCACATCCTACACTAGTTGTCACCTGCATGATGTGGTCTCTGCTCTTTGGTCACTGCTAGACACTGGGTGGTGGAATCTCAGTCTGGAATCTCCGTGAGTTGCCATGCCCCAGCTGGCTCCTCTAGTTGAAAAGGCCAGGCTCTCTGGGACAAGCAAAGAGCATGCCTGGAGCTGGGTGTCACTGAGACGCAGTAAAAAGTGAGGGAACACCACACCCCCAACACAGCCTGACACCCCCCTCCAGTCATGCCTCCCCAGAAGAACACTTGTCAGTAGGTGGCCCCAAGCATACTCACCACTCCAGGTGACCCTGGACCAGCCCAGGCAACAGGGCCCGGCCACAAGGAGTTTTCTCTTGTCTTTGTTATCTCAGTATCCACATAACATTCCCCGTCTGGCCTCTTGGCCACAAAGTCTAACATATTTACTGTCTGTTTCTTCGGAGAAAAACTTAGCCAATTGCTGCCCTAAAATATAGTATCTGCTTTAAAATGTGAGCTTCAAAATCGTCTCTGAAAATGGTCCCAAAGACTCATGGTGTTTCAGTGGTCTACCTGGTACAATTGTCACAAAACAGGTGTGAAAACTGATTCCATCCAGGGCTGCTGGTTTCTCCTTTATTTTCCACATGTTCCAGGAGAAGAGCTCCAGGCCCTTGGGCCTCCTGCTTTGCTTTTCTAATTACAGATTGAGATGCAGGCTAGAAAATAAAGTGGTGGGGAAAAAACGCAGGCTTTATTTGGAGTTATTAACATTTGCCAAAATCAGTGTTTTCTGGATTTGTTTAGAGCTGACAGTGTAGCTGCCCTAGGAAGTGAACAATCATGGCAACCTGGCCAGGTGCTCTTGATTCCCAACTTCACCTGGTTGGTTCCTTAGCCATTGGTGGTATAGATTTATCAAGTGTCCTGGGAAAATCATGTGACTGTGTTCTTCTTGTTCCCTTTCTTTCTGAAAGAGAAAAAGGGTTTACAAGGCACCAAGGAAATTGGACCCAGTTTAATTAAAAAACATTTTCCTGTAAGTACACGGGTACAGGGCAGTGTAGCCTAGTGGTTATGGAACTAGATTCTGTTACTGCTATTTAATTGTTAGGTGACTTCGGGCAATTTACTTGTCCTCTGTGTGTCTTGGTTTCCTTGTCTATTGCCTATTATACTAACTGGGTATAATAAGAGTTCCTATCTTGAAGTTCTTAAAAAATATTAGCTTCTCCCTTCTGCTACACTGTGCCAGGGCCAAGAGCCTCTCAGATGAGTAAGACAGATTCCCAGTTCAGCAAGATGAAGATGTTTATGAAAATAACTATAATATATGGTAGGAAGTGAGACATGAGGAGGCACAGATAGTACACCATAACCATTCAGGGCAAGAAGTAGCATTTTTGCTTGTCCTGGATCCCCAGGCTGACATCTGGAAAGAAACTGTGCAGGCAGAGCTGCTGGTAAAAAGAATTTCACACAAAACAAAGAATAGAAGCAAAGGCCATAGAACATCACAGCTGAGTCCCAAAGAGCACCCATTTTATAGTGGAACAAGCCAGAGCCCTGAAAATAGGGAGGATAAGCCAGATTATGCATTGGTGGAAAATTTGTTGACTAGGAGACTACTGATGAGTTTTACATTTTGATAAATATTTAACACACACTGTAGGCACATATAAGACAGTATATAGTTCTTATTAGTAGATTGATACTTAGCTAAACACAAATACAGAAACATTACAAGAAAAATGTATATATGAGACATATCAATCATGCTCTACTAGTCTATCTAATAGGGCAAATCACTATAAAGTCCCTCTGCTTGATTCAGATTACAGGTGTCCACCTTTCAGTGTGTGTGCACACGTATGCATGTATGTTAATGTGTGGGTTTGTATATGCATGCACGTGTTTAACCATTATTGCCAAATCAGGGACAATCAAGGATGGAAAGAAGCAATGAGTCAGAAGGCCTAAGTATGGTTCCTACTGGGAACCACTTCCAGCCTGCGCCATCTTGGATGAGTTTCTTAATCTTTTGGAGCTTCACCTTTTATATCAACTCAAACTCAGCTTTTGTATCCAAGCCCTGCCTATGTCACTGAGTTTTTGAAAGGATTAAAAGAACAGAGGCTAAAGTTTGTTGTTGCTTTCTCCTCTGTATAAGTCTGCTCAAGAATGAAATACTGTAATTACTGGGATTCACCCCACATACACATTTAAGCAAAATATGGTGCCTAAATAAATAAATAAATAAATCACATTGGCTCTATTCTTTGGCCTGTTTTTGAAAGACAATCTGCATACACGGCTGCACATCATCACATTTGAGCAGAAGATTCCCTCGCAAGGCTAACGCAACCCTGAGCAGTTGACCTGATTAGGTAGGTGTTTAGTATAATCTTAGAACAAGTGGTAATAAATGATCAGTTTAAAGTGCTTAAGAAGGTTGAATTTCTCAATGCTTTTCATAATTTTTTTCAAAAAGGCACCAGTTTAGCAATTACCTTCCTGGTTCCACCTTGGCATTGTCAAGGAGAAATTGTCAAAGCCCACCTGAATACTGATTAAGAACATTTGGGGTGGCTCACAAGAATCTGTGTTTTCAAGTTATCCCAGTATGTCTAATGCCAGTCTATCCATCAATGCACTATTTTTTTTTTTTGTCCAGTAAGTAAAAGGCAGCCTTTGCACACAGGGCTTTGGTTACTAATCTTTCCTACTAAAAATAGCATTCTCAATAGGTCCAGAAAAGGCCCCAATAGGATTTTTGAGATAGTTCAAAGGATGTTATTTCTATAAAAATTTAAGATACCTCTTCATTCTGACCTAAGGAAACATCACACCTTCTTTGTCTATCATGTCAGTGATTTGTTTCTACAGCAGCTTCTGGTCCTTTCCCATTGATCCACAAGCTCTCAGAACCAGAAACTTCATTCATCAATCAACTAATTAGTTAATAAAGTCACTGCTTGAGACTATTGGCCAAAGTCATTTGTGTTGTCTGTCAGGACAGATATGGGTGGAGGTAGACAGATCTGAATTAGATGCTGTGTGATGACGTCAGAGGGAAGAGAACAGAGGGGTGTCAGAGGCAGGACCCATTCCGCCTCTGATACAGAAATGGACTTCCCCACCCACTTGGGTATTGACCACTTGCTTCATGTGCTTGAAGTGTCTCTGGGGAAAAGGTCACTTGGCAGTAGAGAGTTTAGATAATAGTGATCTCTCACCTGCCCTGGAGAACACTGAGCCTGAGAGACCACCTGGCTGCCTTATTAAAATGAGGAAACAAGGGCAATTCACTGGTCTCCCAACACTTTGGAATCGGTTTTCCGGCAAGTGTGTGATAGGACAACCTCCAAAAGGATGCGCTGAACGCATGTTTCCTTAATGATAATTTTAGAGCATGACAGGGTTTACTTTTTTATGTGCTTCTTGGTGATTCAGTGTCTCAGACTTCTACTGTACGAGATAGCTTCATACAAATTCAGTGCCTGAGCTCATAGTGAAAATTTAATTCAATAAACATTCTTAAGTATCGCTTGTAGGCTTTGAATTATGTTACATCTTGGACTTACAAAATTAGAGAAAATGAAGATGTCACCTTCAAATAACAGCCTGATTTAGTGGATAAACTGCACAATTTAAGGGTCAGGAGACCTTGATTGCAACCATTTGCCACCACAGGCTGATTTTATTATTCAGGATACCTTCATTGATCAGTTTCCTTATCAATGAAATGGGAATTTTGATACATCCTACCTTGC
>VMDR010005570.1:0-50817 GCA_007922815.1 Macrotus californicus
TGAACTCCTTGAACTTGACCTTATCTGAGAAGCACTTTATCTGCCCTTCCATTCTAAATGAGAGCTTTGCTGGACAGAGTAATCTTGGATGCAGGTCCTTGCTTTTCATGACATGGAATACTTCTTTCCAGCCCCTTCTTGCCTGCAAGGTTTCTTTTGAGAAATCAGCTGACAGTTTGATGGGCACTCCTTTGTAGGCTACTGTCTCCTTTTCTCTTGCTACTTTTAAGATGCTTTCTTTATCTTTCATCTTGGGTAATGTAATTCTGATGTGCCTTGGTGTGTCCCTCCTTGGGTCCAACTTCTTTGGGACTCTCTGAGCTTCCTGGACTCCCGAAAGTCTATTTCCTTTGCCAGATTGGAGAAGTTCTCCTTCATTATTTGTTCAAATAAGTTTTCAATTTTTTGGTCTTCCTCTTCTCTTTCTGGTACCTCTATGATTCAGATATTGGAGCGTTTAAAGACGTCCTGGAGGTTCCTGAGCCTCTCCTCATTTTTTGAGTTCTTATTTCTTCACTGTGTTCTGGTTGAATGTTTCTTCCTTCTGGTTCACACAGTTGATTTGAGTCCCAGTTTCCTTCCCATCACTGTTGGTTCCCTGTACATTTTCCTTCATTTCACTTAGCATAGCCTTCATTTGTTCATCTAATTTGCAACTATGTTCAACCAATTCTGTGAGCATCCTGATTACCAGTGTTTTGAACTGTGCATCTGGTAGGTTGGCTAGCTTTTTGTTGCTTAGTTGTATTTTTTCTGGAGCTTTGATCTCTTCTTTCATTTAGGCCTTTTTTTTTTGCCTCGGCACACCTGTTACGTAATAAGGGGCGGAGCCTTAGGTTTTCACCAGGGCGGGGCAGCCACAGTCGCTGTATTGTGATGCTGTTTGTGGGAGAGGGGACCAAGAGGGAACAATGCTGCTTGCTCTGCTCTCTGCCGGTTTTCAGTCACTTCCTCCGCTCCTCACAAGCAACTTAGGTGCTTGTGGTGCTGATTCCTAGGTGGGTGGGCTTGTGTATGTTCTAGGACCTGTAGGTCTCTCCAACAAGCTCTCCTGTGAGGCTGGGAGTTTCTCCTGCTGCCGCCTCAACCCCCACAGGAGTTTTCAGTAAGAGGTTTGAGGCTTTATTTCCCCAAGCTGGGACCCTGGGTTGCGAGGTTTGTCTCACTCCCCAGTTGTTCGTCCTAGTTTATCCGCACATGAATGTGGGACCACCCGGTCCACAACCCGCTGCTTCGCCCGATCCACCAGCCACCGTCTTGCCGCGAGTCCTCTCCACCCAACTACCCATCTCTGCCCCTCCTACCAGTCTGGGTGAGTGTTTCTTCTTTAACCCCTTAGTTGTCGGACTTCCATAGAGTTTGATTTTCTGTCAGTTCTGGTTGTTTTTTGTTTTTAAATTTGTTGTTGTCCTTCTTTTGGTTGTGCGAGGAGGCACAGTGTGTCTACCTATGCCTCCATCTTGGCCGGAAGTTCTTAAGCTATATAGTAAATTGTTGAATATTATAAAGTTTATTTAGAAACTAAAAGGGAATATGTAAAATATTCGATCCATATATTGATTTACATATTAATTTATATTACTATAGTTATTATTAAATGTTTGTAATATCACACCTTGGTACAGATCTTGATAATAATTGTGATACAATGAAAAGAGGAGAATATATTTATTTATATACAAACCTATACATATGTAAAATGTGTGGGTTTGAGGAACAATACTCAAGGCCAGCCGCAATCTTTTCTGTTCATTCTCAAGTTTGACTTGGCTAATCATGACTCTTTACTTTATTTATTCAACCAAATCTTGGAGAAAATGTGTTGAGTTTGCCTAGATAAACTAACTTGGAATTTGTATTAGAAATGTGCTGAGTTCGTAGATCTGTTTGGGTGAGGCAGGTGTTTTAAGTCATGTGATCCTGGAGCACAGATGTCTCACCATCTCTGTCCTTTATTAGTGTGTTAAAGTTTTCTCTATAGAAGTCTTATATGTATGATCGGAATAAAGTCTAAAGATTTTGCTGCTAATGACAATTATCTCATTTTTCATTATATGTTTCACTCGATCATTGGTAACATAGAGCAATGCTATTGATTCTTTTAAGTGGAACTTATATCCAGAAGAAAACTTGTTAGACCCTCTTTTGAATTTCATTGGTTTGTTCTGTGATTATTGCTCCAGGTAAGTGACGGTGTCCTCTGCAAATAGCACAATTGTTTCTGTGCCTTTTCAGTCCTTGCCCTTAATCCTTGTTTTTCCTAATGGCATGGACCAGGACCCCCACTATTACAATAAACACTTATTAGTGGGAATCCTTTTTTCCCTTCTGGTTTTAAAGGAAATGTGTCTAAAGTTCCTTGAAAATATGTAACATTTTTGCCAAGAATTTGGCATTTAATATGTAGCATGTTTGGTAAATTCTCTTCTCTACCTAATTTCTTAAGCTGTTTCACTATAATTTATTTGAAATTTATAAAATATGTTTTCTGGTTTATTTAAGGTAATTCTATAATCCTCTTTTTCTATTAATGTAAAGAATTACATTGTTAGATTTTCTGATATATCATCTTCACATTTTTAAATATATATTAATTGATCATAGTATATTTTTAACACCTTATTAAATTTAGTTATTTACAATTTAACATGGAATTTTGGCACATATATACAGGGGAGATGTGGTCTACTGTTTCCTGTTCTTTATTGTTCATATCTGTGTTTGAAATCAAAATAATACTAACCACCTAAAATCATCTGGGCAGCTTTTACATTTCCTCTTTCTTCTGGAACAACTTGTGTAAGACAGGAATTAACTGTTCCCTCAAAGTTTGCAAGATCTGAGGTGACCATATAATTCATGCATAATTAATATAAGCAGGACACATTCAAGAATGAAGGAGAGCATTATTAATAATTGTGCTGGGGCAAAAGAGCGTGAACAAGGACTATTCAGAGCAGAACAACTGGAACTCAGTGTTAATACTTTGGGAGCGTGGGACTTCGCGGGAGGAGGGAAGCTCTCAGTGCTCCTCCGTGTCTTCATGGCTCACTGATCTATTCAGGTTTGGATTTCTTCCAGTGCTATTCTTGATGGATTGTTTTGCTTTGAAATATTTTTCAAATTTATTATGCATAGTTGCTCATAATAGAGCAAAATACCCTGTAAAGCATTGCATGCCCAATCCATGGTATGTGGTTTTATACCCCTTCAACCTCTGTCAATCAAGCATATACTCACTTGTCAGACACTGGCTCGTTGAAGACCTTGGACCAGTTATTCTTACCGTGGCCCGCTTTCTGTTCAGTCTGTTTGTCTTCAGCTTGTTCACCAATGTACCATGTAAATAGGAGGTTAGTTCTAATGATTTTAGTGATTCAGGTTATTATTTTTAACAAAATTGCAGCAGAGGTGACTCTGTGCTCTTTATATTGCAACACATCTGGACTCAGTATGTGGATGTCACTTAATATTCAGATTCACAACTGAATTAAAGGGATGCCTGCCTGATCTTTTTATTGAATCGTGCTGGTTTTCCCCATCTATATTCAAAATAATGTACTGTAGATGGTGCCACTCTTGCCGATACAGATGTCCGATTCCGTGTCAATCATAGACTTAGTGGTTTTAACACAAGTTACAAGACCGGCCTAAATTCTTTAGGAGTTGCTGGATAAATCTCAATAAAACAGGACTTTTCTTGTCAACTCGAGCTATTTGGTTGCTAGAAATACAGCTTCTACTAGAGAGGCAGGATAAACACTTAATTTACTCAAAGTACTTGCAGGGTTTTTTATACAGTTGGAATTAAGGAGAGCACATAAAGATTACATGAAGGCTGGAGAAAGGAAGGTGGGAAAATTATGGTTGGATTACAGGATAATTAACAAGATTTGGGCTCCCCGGAGGCTGGTCACACCTCTGAGGGGTCTGGAAAAGAAGGTCGCATTGTCATTTTAAGGCGCATCAGCCTAAGTGCACAAGATCAATCAATGAACAGGGTTTGCTTAGGGCAAAGGTTAGGCTTTTGTAGGCCTGGGGCGTGAGTGCTCTCCTGACCTGCCCAGTGAGGAATTTATGATCAGATCACCCTACAAGCTTCCTTTTAGTCACTGGACTTGTCAAATTTATTACATAGCCCCTTCTCCATTCACACAAAGAGTGATTTTAAATAATAAATGATCCCTACCCTTCTGTCAAGTCATAGAGCACTTCTCATGCATTCAGGTTTCTGCGAGGCACTGCAGGAGCAAAGAAGGCAGGGAGGTGGGAATAAAAATTGAAGGGAAAAGGAAAAGAGGAACAAAGGAAGGTGGGAGGATCAATTATTATTTCTCAAGCCTCCTTTTGTATCAGGCTCTGGTCTCGGCAACAACAGGGGCAGATACAAAAAGGAAAGGGAAGTTCAAAGAGGGGCGTTACCTTTCCCCGAGGCCAGGCAGCTCCCGAGAACAAGGTTGGGAAGGCAGGGTTACCTGAATTCTTGAACAAGGTACATTTTTTTCCCACAGACACAGGATGAGGTGGAAACCCAGTAGAAGAGATATGTATGAAATGATACTATTGAATCGATTCTTCTTAACAGTCGTTGTTAGTTTAAATATATCCAAATTTTGGTGTAGATAAGAAACTTGTAGAGTCATTTTACCTGTTTGTTTCATTTTATGAGAGGAGTTGGAAGATCCTTTCTGGCTTTTTATCTTAAGAAAAGATAAATACTACCAATATAATAAGTGTGGCAACCAATTGGAATTACAGATCTCATGGAGGTCAAGGTTAATTTTATAAGACATAGCAACAAATTTGGAAGTTTGGATGATCTACAAAAATTCTTTGTTGGCGTTAATCTTCATGGGAATAGTTGAATCAGACTGGATATTTTCTGCTTTGTTAGTGGACTTCTTGAGAGAAGGGAACGTTTTCTCCTTATCTGGCTGAAATTTGTTTCGCCAACAGTGAGTTGGATTCATGGTTTCCAGGACAAGTGCTGGAATCTGATGATTACTTAGAGGGGGAGGTAGAAGCGAGTTTAAAACAGAAACAGAAACAAATTTTTAACAAGTGTTCAGTGTTTTACTTTCACAATTCCCCTCTCTTTTGCCACTGACACTTCACCTTAGACTTGAATTTGCAGAAGATGCTCTTAGCTTCTTTTTTCAAATTTCTTTTTCTATAATGTATTACTCTTTAGTGTTATTAAAGAGAAAAATCATGGGCCCAACATGGCATCACTTGTGCTAAAGTCGACGATACCAAACCTAGATTTGATACCTGACCTAGTTGCTGACCTCTTCCAGAAATCTAATCTTAATCAGTCCGCCTGAAAATTTTTAGAGGCTTTTATAAAATCTTTACACTTTCCAATAACCTCCATGGGCAGCCCCACCTATTTAATCTATAGATAACTTTTAAAGGAAACTCCTTTTTTTTCCCCTCGGTCATGTCCTGTCTCCATCAACATTCAAGGTATGTGACTTCCGCAGCTGTCCTGCACTTACTATCCTGCACTTACGTAGTATCAGAAAGCACCAGGAAGACAAAGACTCAAGGACAAAATCCTCTTGTGTTACTGGGCTAAAGAGGTTCATTTGCCTGCACGTATCAAAGCCCAGTTAGACACAAATAGGAGTCTGCAGCCCAAAAAGTGAGGCTTTACATTTAGGAAGTGGCCCACCCCCAGAGACACAGGCGAGCTGATGCTCAGAGACCTGCCCCCCCCCCCCCCCAGTGGCTCCCAGGGGATGGGTCACATAGAGGAAAGTCATTCATCACAGTGACTCAGGGAGTTAGGGTCAAGGTCAGGATCATGGTCTCTACTGATTGGTCAGCACTAGGGTGGGAGCAGTTGATCAGTGCATCTGGCCCTGATGTTGGCCAGGGCGTCACTTCCTGCAGTTTGGCTGCTTTTCTGGGATTCTCCAGAAAAACACTTGGATTCTCCACTCTCAGTTCCCATGGTCTCACACACAGGAGAGGTGGCACAAACAACAGATGAAAACATAAATTCTTGGGCAAGCTGGAGATTGTAGAGCAACCCTAACTGTTCACAGGAAATAAACATCTATTTGGTAAAGGAAACACAGTAAACTGCTTTGAGAGTTCTGTGAATCAAAACTTGACCTCCAGGGGGCAGCAGTTCCCTGATACTGAGGACAGGTAACATTTTTAAGTTCAGGGTTTTGTTTCTGGGATCTTCTGTACTCCAATCCTTGTTCCCAAACAGCGGAGGCAAGTTCTCACAAAGAGAACTCGTGTGCCTGGAAGCAGATGAAATCCTACACTAATCAACGCTCAGTCCTGCAAACATTTGTGGTGAGAGGACAGCAACAGGGTTCCCTCCTCGGAGAACATTGCCAATGTCTTCTCCAATAAAACTCTCCCCACGGTCCACTAACAGGCCTGGGGCAAAAGCTGTGAGTCTACAGTCAGCTAAAACCACATTTAAAAAACTTCCCAGAGACTTTATAGATTCTTGATGAAAGTTTTCTTTCGAAGTGTTTTTCAGACCCAAGTGGAAGTAAATCTTGCCTTTCTTTTGACAGCTCAGAGTTCTCAGCTTCATTCTCTGCCTGGTTTAGCCAATGTGTCGCTGCATGCTGAGTGAAATTTACTAATTTCAGGAATAAAGTCTCTCAAAACTTGGTCGAAGTAAGAAACAGAGCAATCATTGTAATATTTATTTTCTCCATTCATGTGGAAAATAAGGAAATACCAATAATCTCCTTCCTGTAGTACAAAAAATACGTAGTATTTATATTATTAATAAAATAGGGTTGTCATTTTGTGTGTCAGAAAGGAAGCTTACACAATTTAATGGGCTCAAATTAAAAGGACAAAGGAATCAGTTTGAAGGGCGCCCACTGGCCGAAGTGATGACAATTTGCACATCAAAAAAAAAAAAACCCAAAAAGAATATCGAGTCTTTGGGTACTAATCAAGTTGAAGTAAGTCCAGTACAGCCTATCCCTTCCACTGGTTAAAACTTATAACTCTGGAAAAAATACAAGAAGCGACTACCTGAGGAAAGTACAGAGTTAAAAGTGGTAGGTGGATTGGAGATGAGAAGCGACATCCAAGGAACGGACTATAACTGGGTGGTTTTCTCAAGGATTCTTCCCCCTTTCATCTCTCAACTTTTGATCAGCAGGTACAAGCAGCAACACCATTGGGAGAAGCTGTCTTTCTAACCTGAGGGCCGGAAAAATGGATCTCGAGGAAACTCACGCATGGGACCCACGCATGCCAGACTGTAGTGTGGCATGGTTTATTTGTGTGGAAGGTTGCCTCTGGGTCCCCTCTGTCCCAACTCCATCCATCCCGCCCCGGAAAAAGCCCAACCTTGTCCTCAGTCACGTCAAAGCAAAAGCCGGTGCCCAGAGTTTCTGCTTCACCTTCAAGCTCAGTTATTTCAAGCCCACAGGCAGCTGCTGGGCTTGAAGTACCTGCTAGAGCCTACAGTCAGGGAATAAATAGACAAATCGTGGCAGAATGGTGAATGGAACATTATTCAGCAATTCAAAGGAACGAGCCATTATCCGTGCAAAGACGTGAGTGAACTTTAAGTGCATATTATTTAGTGACAGTCGGTCTGAAAAGGCTACATACTGTACGATGCTAATTATATGCCGTTTCAAAAAAGGCAAACACTACAGAGACAGTAAAAAGATTCGTTGTTGCCAAGGCTTTGGGGGGAGGGGGGGAGGGTTGACTCAGTGGAGCCTATTTTGTAGGGTTTTTAGGGTGCTGAAACTTTTCTGTATGACACTGTAACATGACATTATGCATTTGTCAAAACCCATAGAACTGTTCCAGATGGTATGCAAATAAATGTGTGCAAACTTTTTCAATTGTTCCGGAGATCAAGGGATCCCAGGATAGAAATGCGGACTGCGACAAAAGACTCTGACCTGTGTTACAGAGGTATGAAACCACCAGGGGGTCAGGGCTAGTCTAAATAACTTTGGAAATGAGTGGGGTCTTTAAAGACAGAAGAACTACACGTAAGCACTGCTGTTAGCCAGTGAGGTTAGTCTCCATGGAGATACGTATTTCTGACGTGCCTAACGGAACAACAGCATTCCTCCAGAGTGCTTAGTCATTTTCTTACTAGATTTCCCATAACAACCACAGGATGTACATGTTATGACCTCACTTCAGAGAAGAAGAAACTTGTTGTACAGGAGGGGACTCAAAAACCGCAGGAATTATCTTCTGGAGGGCGGGCCCCTTGTAGTGCAGGTTTCTCCCACGAGGTGAGGGTCCTAGGAGCCCATCTGTTTCAGTGCACCAGCTGGTGTTGGGAGAGGCTGTGTTCAGCCTCTGAATTTTTTTCTGAAGACTCTTTCAACACATTTGCCCCTTTCATGAGGGGTGACTTACAAGCACACCTGCCTACACCGCGCTGAGTGTTCAGCAGTTTTTGACCAAAAGCAGCACGACCGCCCCCCCCATGCCCCACCCTCCCTATTCACCCGATCTCACCCCAAGTGACTTTCTTGTTGTTTCCCGGGATGAAAAAAGTCCTCAGAGGGAAATGTTTTGCTCATGTGGAAGAGATGGGGAAAAAAAACAGACGCACTAAAAGGCAGCAAAATCGATGAGTTCAAAAACTGTTTTGAGCAGTGGAAAAAATGTCTCACTAGGTCTTTTGCATCAGATGGAGAGTACTTTGAAGGTGACTGAAGTTTACATGTGTAAGAATAAATATACAATTTTTAATAAATGAATTCTGGGTTTTTTTGTCCCCCCCTCATATGTATACACATGTATGAGTTAACATACATACATACCTTTCTTTGCTCTATCAGCAGGGCGGTCCCAACACCCCACTGAAGAAAAAAGAATGCAAGAATAGATGTGCCCTGGCCAGATGGTTCAGTCGGCTGGAGCGTCAGCCTGTGCTTCCAAGTGTTGTGGGTTCGATCCCAGCTGGGCCATGTATGGGGGGCAACCAATCAATGTTTCTCTATCTCATTTCCTCTCTCTAAAATCAATAAACATATCCTCAGGTGAGGATTAAAAAACATTTTTTTAGAGGATGAATGCCATGAAAAGGGAAAAAAAGAGCAACTTTAAATTACCTGCATCACCCCTTCCCCATCCTCACCCCTTCCCCGAGGTGACATAGGTGGGTGCCAGAACAAACCACCTGGGTCCACACTTTCTCCCTCGGGGAAAGGGAGAGCCTGGCGAGTGCGCAGCATTCCCAGCTGCGCAGGACACTGCGCAAAAGGTCCACTTCTTTCTCTCCCTGCCCGGAACACCATGGGGAGAGGCACAGCTGATTGCTCTGATGACAGCTATGAGCAAAGAAAAGGGGTGAGGCTTACAGCAACTGGGGTGCAGGGCTCAACAAAGGGCTATGGATTCCAACTCATGGACCCCACCAAGAGGCCTGCTCTGAAGTTCATACAACGCATCACCTGCAAACCCAGCCAGCCAGCTCCTGTGCCCCGCCAGCACCTCCTGCACCCTCCCTTCTGTAGCTGGCGCCAGGAGTTTCCCCACAGGCGGCACGCAGGCCTCTGCAGGATGCGCTAAGCGCACGCACTCGGAAAACTGTACTAGGGAAAACACCCGAGGCAGTCATCACTCCGCCTGGCTTTGAGAAACGAGAGAAGGCTCATAGTACTAAGACTTCCTCTCAAAGAAGGAGCAAGAGCAGCGGAGTGGGCGCACCCAGAGGAAAGGTCCCCAGCAGGGCTGACTTCTGAAGAGGGTCAGTAAAGACTGGAGGAGGTGACCGCTATTCCTAGAAGAAAACATGGGGGAGAGACTCCTTGACATTTGTGTTGGGACTATTTTTGTGGAATCCACACCAAAAGTACAGGCAACAAAAGCAAAGGTAAATAAGCGGGATTCCAATTTCCTGCCAAAGATCCTGACTGTCAGAGTCCCCAGGATGTTGTGTATTGTATGAAAATGTGTTTATTTTCTTCACTAAAATACTATTTTCTTCATTGAAACCCCTGTCCCTGGAGACACAGTAAAGAGAGAATTTCTGCCCTCCAAAGTTTTGGGTTGGTCCCAGTGCAATGTGAGGGGGACTAGCATAGAGGGGGAGGGGCTATGAGCAGAGAGCTTGCAACACGCCCATGAGTGGGGTGGGGTAGGAGACTAGGAAGACTTCTTGCGGTGTGCCTCTCGCTTTATGTACTTCCATGATCTTTTCACCTGCTCTTCTATCCTTCAGCCTCCCCTCGGCTCACCTAGTATGGGCTCTGAGCAGTGGGTAGGCAATTAATGCCGCTGGTCAAACAATCAATGGCCCTTTATACCCCTCTCAGTTTCATTGACTTAGTTATGAGCCACCCCCTGAATCCCGCCCCATGGAAGTAAATAAAAACCTGAGTCCAGAGCCCCACTGCAGAATGTGCTGGACTCCTGGATCTGCCACAACCTTTCCAAAGACCATGAAATTCTTGCTCCTGACCCTTACCATATTTTTCATCCTGTTCCAGATGTTGCCAGGTAACCAGAACCCAAAAAGAAGGAAAAGAGAGCTAAGATGGGGAACTGCCTCTGGAAGGTTTAATATCTTTCTTTCAATTCAGACAGGGTTTTTAGGGGTGCCTGAAATCTGCTTGACCTTATCAGAACATACTCCTCCCAGGATAAACCTGAGGCCCTGTACTGGGAAAGATTTTCTGGCTAGGATCCCTAGAGCCATGGAGCAGGGCAGGATATCTTCCAAGAAGTCCTCATGCTTAGGTGTAACCTTGGCATCCAAATTACCTTTGGCACTTTGCACCAATCAGTGTCCCCAGGACCCAACTGAGCAGCTGCCTGACTTCAGCTGTCTTTCCAACCTCTACTAAATCATGAGTCCATAAGCCTTTCTTATATACGAAGTTCTACTATCCCTTCCTATGAAGTCCCTGTTCTCCTAGTCTAGGATAAGAAAATCTGCAGAGCAGTCATGTGGAAGAGAGCAGAGTCCTTTCTGCTCCTTTCCAACTACAAAAGCCTAGGATTTTGTTAATGATTTATAATAAGACTTCACAAATATGCGTCCAGAGCTTTGAAACTACTGTTTATGAAGGCCTGAGTAATTTTTGGACAAGATACCATTCCCTTCACCTGCCCGATGTTTGAAACCTTTTTTCTATGCATGGGTAAATGTATAGAAATATGTATGTGCCTATAGTTTTTTAACAAAAAAAGTATCTGTTGTTCTAAACTGTTTTTTAATTCAACAATGTATGGAAGGCATCTTCCTTGTGAACACATACAATTGACTTCATTGCTTCTAGAAGCCACATACTGTTCATCACATGAATGGATCATAATTTGTACATCTAATCCCTATCGAGGGTAAAATCTAATCTTTCCAGATCTTTGATAAAACCAAAAATAAACTGCAGCTGACTTTTTGTACATATATGTCCACTTCCATGGACAAAAATTTCTGAATAAATTCCTAGAGGTCAGCTTGCTAAGGTAGACTAAGTGTATAATTTTGTTTTTCGTGAGCACTCTCTCTGTGCCTCTCCTGGATCAGATGGCCAGAACAAATCACTTGTCTTTCAGGGCAAAAGAGCTTTAGAAAACCCAAATGAATATTCTTTACATAAAGCCAGAAAAATGAGGATTGTGGCAACTTCTCAACTATAACACTGACATGAAAAAAATAGTGAAGGAAAAGAACTCTGAACCTAAAATTGTATATCCCTTTACACTGCTGTTTATATGGAAGAGTATAACAAAAATGCTCTCAAACATAGAAGGCCTCAGAATATTTGCTATACAAAGACACACTTTGAAAACACTCTTGGAAGAAGAATTAAAATAAGAGAAAAGAGATCCAGAAATGATATGAGAGGTAAGAATTATCAATCAATTTATAATTATGTCATTGACTTAAAAGAAACTAGACTGGGTGGGGGTAATAGACAAAGAGAAAATAGGTTTCATACTTTCCATACATTTTAGATAAGGAGGGGCTGGCCAGGCTCAGTGGAGAGAAGGCCAAGGAACAGGAGAATGCTGCTGAGGTGCTTGCCCTAAGGACTAAAATATAATTATAGGTAAGTTTAAAAATGGGTAGGAATAAAGATAGATTATCATGGACACTGGTTAACTGCATGAGAATAAAAGTAAAATGAGTGCATTTTACGTCAGGTGAAAAAAAACCTTATTCATCTAATTAAAAGTAGTAAATTAAAAATGATAATAAATACAAAATGTAAAATAAGATAGCAGAAATAAGTCCAAATATAATTTTAATAACAATAAGTGTAAATGGATTAAACTTACTAAATAGAGGTTTTGGCTCTCAGATGAGAAAGAGCAAACAATATCTTGTTTAGAAAGACACAGACATGCTTGATATAAGAAAAAAGATATGAAAACATTAAAATAATGAAGTGCCACACTAGGCAAATATAAACTAAAAGAAAGCTGAAGTAGTCATCTTAATGAGCGACAAAAAGTAATCTGAAGCAAAGATATAATAATTAACAAAGAGGTGGGTTATATACTGGTAAAAGAAATAATTGAGTTGCAAGAACCTACAATTTCATCTTCCAAACTTGAATAACAAGCAACAAAACTGTGAAGTTAGCAATAGTGTCTGGAGATCTTTAACCTAATTTTAACACTTGATTAATAACCACACACTGAAGATCTGACCAATCTATCGAATAAGCTGAAGCTATGGTAGGTAGGTAAGTAGAGAGAGAGAGTTATAGATATTTATATAAGGATATTTATATACCCAACAGAGAGTAAGCATTCTTTTGAGCACACATCAAAAGTTTACAAAAGTACCCCACAAATAAGACTGCAAAGAAAGCTACATTAAGCCAAATGATATCATAAAGATATTTTCTAACATAATACAATTAGAAATCAATCATAAAAGAATATCAAATAATTCTTATATTTTGAAACTAAACAACATACTGTAAAATAAACTTTGACCTAAACAAGAAATCATCTTTACTAACAAGTAAGTCACATGGATAAGCCAGAGTCAAATGGTGAGGCACATCTCTTCAACCATAATGGAGAGTATCATAAAATTATACAGCAAAGGATGTGGATCCAGGAAGGGGTGGATATTTTAGGCCTTTGAGTCAGGGTGGGATTACTTTGAAGGGGAGGAAGAACATTAGTGACTGTAGGAAGACATGAAGGGGTCTTCTAGTGCTGGTCACATGAGTAGTTTCCTCTATGATGATTCATCCAGCTGCATACCAATAATCAGTGCATATTTCAAAGTATGGTGTTCCATTAGTCTACGTTTCTGTTTTTATGCCAGTATCATACTGTTTTGATTACTATAGCTTTACAATATAATTTGAAATCAGGAAACATGATGACTCCAGCTGTGTTCTTCTTTCTCAAGATTACTTTGGCTGTTTGGGGTCTTTTGTGGCTCCATGGGGATTTTAGAATTGTTTTTTCTATTTCTATGAAAAACACCATCGGACTTTTGATAGAGATTGCATTGTATCGATAAATGGTTTGGAGTAACATGGACATTGTAACAATATTAATTCTTCTGATCCCTGAACATGGGATATTATTCCATTTACTTAGGTCTTCTTCAATTTCTTTCATCAAGGTCTTGTCATTTTTAGAAATACAAATTATCAAGTCCCATCCCAGACATACTAAATCAGAAACTCTGCAGGTGGGGCCCGGCAGTCTGTGTCTCAGCACGCCCTATGGAGGGCTGCAACACATGCTCAATGTGAGAAACGGGAATGACCTACCAGAGCCATGCTCCTGAGGACTCCAACCAAGACATTGACTTTGTTTCATTGTTGCCTTTTAGGACAATCATTTTTGTGACTTTTGTGTATCCAATTCAAGTTGAAATTCCTATACCTGTGGTATGGCAATTAGATTAGCTCACTCTGCTCAGATGATTTCACATAATCACATGACTTCTTACCGAATAGCCTCAGTTCTTGCTGGGTAGCAAGTTCCTGTGACATTGATGATTAAGATGCTTAGAAATATAGTAGATACCAAACTTTGCTTTGCTTCTATAACCTTCCTTAGCAAACACAGAGTTGTTGTGAAGATTGCAGATAGGGCTGCCCTAATTGTTATGACTCTGAGCATCACTATCTTGAGAAGACTGCCTTTCTTTACTCATTTCAGTCTGCAGGGCCAAAAACTTTGCTGGCTCATCCAAAGACACTGCAGGAAAGACTGCAAATCTAGTGAACAGATGAAAAAGCCATGCAAACATGGGGACTATTGCTGCATTCCAAGCAAGACAGATTCTTACCCACATGGACCAACTCAAGCAACTATTAGAAACTCTCAAAATTCTAATAATTATTAAAAAAATGATCTTTGGGCGAATATGCCAGTAACCATCATGAGGTCAGCAAGAATTGAGACTGAAGCGGGAAAAGAGGGGTTTCTCAGTCTGGGGACTAACTCCAGTTTCTTCCATGGGTTTGTTAAACCACGTGACCTCCTCCCTACTGTCCTCACGAGGCTGGATGAAGACCTTGAGGTGCCCCAAACACTAAAAATACCACGGTGCCCCACTTCATCAATATATAATTCTAAAAACAAAAATGAAAAACTAATTAAATATGTAGAAGGAAATCTAGAAAATTTCCAGTGTTTCCCATGAAAACATTCTCAAAATTTTTTTTGTAACATCCAGTATCAAATTACTTTTTTTTTTTACCCAGGAAAACCACTTTTCCATTCCTTTTGCACCTGCTTTGCTAGTGTCCCATGTCAGTTGCACTATTTTCTCCATCTGGGCCTTTGTCTTTCCAAAAAGAGTTTGGGAAGCCTCTGAGAAGTGCCTTGTTTTATATTTGTCTTCTGATTCAACATAGTAGCTCCTTAACTTTTTGACCAGTAGGTACCAGGACATTAAGAGTTTTTTTTTAATTAAACAGGAGACACCCCAGGTAAATGCATTGCATGTATTACGAACTCATGCCTGGTTATAAACTTCTGTGTGACGTAGACCAATAGAACAGAATAGACAGCCCAGCATTAACCCCCTGCGTATATATTCAACTAATATTTGACAAGGAAGCCAAGAATACTCAATGGGGAAACAATAGTCTCTTCAACAAATGGTGTTGAGGAAACTGGATAACCACACAGAGAAAAATGAAATTGGACCCCATCTTACAAAGCTCACAAAAATTAACTCAAAATGGATTAAAGATTTAAATTTAAGAGAAATCACAAAACTCCTAGGAGAAAAGTTCCAGTAAAAAGCTCCTTGAGTTTTTGTGTTAATACCCAAAACATATAAGGAACTCATACAATTCAATAGCACCTAAAGAAATAACCCAATTAAGAAATGGCCAAAAAACTTGAATAGACATTTTCCCAAAGATATACAAATGGTCAACACGTATGTGAAAAGGTGCTCAACGTCACTAATCATTAGGGGAATTCAAATAAAAACTACAGTGAGATATCACCTGGCACGTGTTAGAATGGCTATTATCAAGAAGACAAAAAATAACAAGGGTTGTCGAGAACGTGGAGGAAAGGGAACCCTTGTGCCCTGTTAGCAGGAATGGCAATTGGTTCAGCCACTATGGAAAACAGGATGGAGGGTCCTCAAACAATTAAAAATAGAACTACCATATGATTCAGCAATTTCACTTCTGGGACTATACCCAAAAGAGATGAAAACAGGATATCAAAGAGATATATGCACTTCCATGTCTATTGCAGCATTATCCACAATAACCAATGTATGGAAACAACCTAACATCAAAGAACTGATGGACAGCCTTGGCTGGTGTGGCTCAGTGGATCGAGTGCCAGCCTGTGAACCAAAGGGTAGCTGGTTCGATTCCCAGTCAGGACACATGCCTGGGTTGCAGACCTGGTCCCCAGATGGGGCCACATGAGAGGCAACCACACATTGATGTTTCTCTCCCTCTAAAAATAATAATAATAATAATAATAATAATAATAATAATAATAATAAAGAACTGATGGATAAAGAAAATGTGGTATAAATATACAATGAGGTATTAATCAGCCATGAGAAAGAAGGAAGCAAGGGTTGATTCAGGGTGAAAATGTAATGAAAATAAGGCAGAATGCGGCTGACACTGGAGGTCACATTAAGGCTCTGCATCCCACAGGCAGGTCTGAATGGCAAGGCCTTCGCAAATACCCCAGGCCTCCAGTGGCCCCCAGGGTGCCCCTGTCAAAAGTGACATCCCAAGTTACTGGGGAGCTGCCTTGGGTTTGGAGCATTTCTGATGACATTGGATAAAACCCCTCCTTGATTCCTGTTATAAATTATCTCCCCCAAACTCTGCAGCAAACCAGCGCTCTACTTACTATCTCAGGCAAGTTGCTTCTCTTGGGGGACACATACGTAAGAGATTTGAATTACAGATTGGCATGTGTTCTGACCTTTATTTCCACAAACCTTCACTGAGAATATGTTTTGTGCCTTGGGGTTCAAAAAAGATTTAAATATACGCCATGACACCATAAAAGTCCTAGAGGAAAACATTGGCAGGAAAATCTCAGATATTCCACGCAGCAATATCTTCAATGATGTGTCCCCTAAAGCAAGGGTCATAAAAGAAAGAATAAACAAATGGGACCTCATCAAATTAAAAAGCTTCTGCATGGCAAAAGAAAACAGCATTAAAATGAAAAGAGAACCAACTATATGGGAAAACATATTTGCCAATGATGACTTGGACAAGGGTTTGATCTCCAAAATATATAAAGAACTCACATGACTCCACTCCAGGAAGACCAAAAACCCAATTAAAAAATGGGCAAAAGACTTGAATAGACACTTCTCCAAGGAGGATATATGGAGAGCACAGAGACATATGAAAAGATGCTCAATATCACTAGCCATCAGAGAGATGCAAATTAAAACCACCATGAGATGCCACTTGACACCAGTCAGAATGGCCATCATAAACAAATCAACAGACAAGTGTTGGAAAGGATGTGGAGAAAAGGGAACCCTAGTGCACTGTTGGTGGGACTGTAGACTGGTGCAGCCACTCTGGAAAATATAATAGAATTTCCTCAGAAAACTAAAAATGGAATTGCCTTTTGACCCAGCAATTCCACTGCTGGGACTATACCCTAAGAGCCCTAAGACTCCAATCCAAAAGAACCTATGCACCCCAATGTTCATAGCAGCACAATTTACAATAGCCAAGTGCTGGAAGCAACCTAAGTGCCCATCAGTCAATGAGTGGATCAAAAAACTGTGGTACATTTACACAATGGAATACTATGCAGCAGAGAGAAAGAAGATCCTACCCTTTGCAACAGCATGGATGGAACTAGAGAGCATTATGCTAAGTGAAATAAGCCAGGCGGTGAGGGAGAAATACCACATGATCTCACCTTTAAGTGGAACATAATCAACAAAACAGCAAACAAAATACAACCAGAGACATTGAAATTAAGAACAATCTAACAATGGCCAGAGGGGAAGCGGGAGGGAACAGTGCAGGGAAGGGTTTCCAGGAAACACTATAAAGGATACATGGACATAACCAAGGGGGAGGGTGAGCACAAGGGAGGGAGGTGGGATTGGCTGGGATGGGGGGGAGTGGTAGGGGGAAAATGCAGACAACTGTAAATGAACAACAATAAAGTAATTAAAAAAAGAGAGAGAGATACAGTCCTTACTCCCAGGAACCTCACAGTCCAGTGGGGATAAACACACAAGTAAACAGACAGTTGAAAAGCAGGTTTATGTTGGAGTGAGAGGGACTGTAAGCAGAGAAGGCAGGACCCTGATGAGAGGCCTGGGGAAACCAGGGAAGATGTCCTGGCATACAAGCCCCCCCTCCCCATATCTCCAAACACGCCTTAAATGCCCATGACTTATAATCATCTGCTTGACCTCCAGTGCCTATATCAGATGTTCAATCAGTGTGCCAGCCAATAGACAAATGCTCTGCATGGTTTAGCTTTTATGTATCTGTCCAGTTCGGTGCCTCATCCCTCTGCCCCCACCCCAGAGAGGCCAATAAAATGCTAATTCAGATCCACACTGTACGAAGTGTTCTGGACTCCCAGATCTGCTGCCTCCTGCTTCCCGAGGACCATGAGACTCCTGCTCCTGACTCTTGCTGCCCTTGCACTCCTACCACAAGTGATCCCAGGTAATTAGAACCCAGGGAAGCTGCAGAAATGGAGGTAGAAGGATTCTGGCTCATGGGAACTTCAATATGTCACTGTACCCCTCAACCTGGGCAGCTCCATGTTTCCCTCTTGGGACCATGCCCTGGCAGGCATAGCCTAAGGGTAGGACAAGCCCTTCCTCAAGAGACAGGGGCAAACCCAACATCCAGAGTTGTCCCTGGTCTGAATTCCAAGTTAGCACCTAAGGAACCAGATGAGAATTTGATTCACTTCAGTTCTCTTTCCAGCTGTGTCAGCTCTGGAAAATGATTCCCAAAGCCCACCTGTTTTCTTGGTCCTAAAAGTCCTGTTAGAGCTTTAAGTGAGATTCCTTGTTGCATACCCTGGAATTTGGCAAACAGATCAGAGAATATCTGTAGAGCTGTACTGAAAAATTAGCAATGAAAGTCTAGAGTTTTAATAATCACTGCTTTTTAAAGTATATCTAAAGTTATGAGCAGACCTTTGAAATTGCTGCTGACATGGACCTGAATAGTTTCTTATTCAAGATACACTGTAGATCTCTCAAGATACACTTCAATGTATGAACAAAGTCATACAAAAATGAACCTATATGTTTCTGTTATGAAAAAAGTAACACATTATAATGGTTATGTAGCACTCTTCTTTCACTTAATATTCTGTGATCATCTTTCCAAGTTATTGCATAAAGATCTGCCTCATTCTTTGTAAAATTCCACTGTATGATAATTTGATGTACAGTCATTTAAAAATTTTCTAATTTTTAAACACATCAGTGAACGTACTTATATAAGCATCTTTACATATTGGGACAAGGGCTTAAATAGATTTCTTGAGGTCAAAAGGCCAAGTGAACTATAAGTGTAAAATATTTTATTTCATGACGTCTTCCCTTATATGCTTTCTGAGATACTGCCAGTAGAAATTGCTAACTGTTGGGTTTTTGAGCAATTTTTCAGTTGGAATTCCAGACACAATCAGGGATAATTCTGTGTGGTCTACATGGGATCACTCATGTCTGCTTTCAGTTCTGATGGGGCTGCTGAGACTAGGAAAGAGACAGAAGTGCAAGATTTTGTAAAAGCAACCCATGAATCGTGGAAACTCAGGGCATGTCAGTAGCAAGGGATATATTACATGTTCTGGGGTTTTAAGTCTAAGTGTTCTGGTAAGAGATATAAATTTGGGGTGATCCCCTTGGAGGGAGTAGTTGAGATGATGAAACATTAAATCTTCATGATTTATCTTGGACAGCCCCTAAATTTTAAGGAAGAAGAATAAAAATCAGTGATTTTTATAGGGACAGGGAAATCTTCGCATCTCTCACCAGTAGTGCCCGAGACTCACCACATCCCCACAAGCCCTCCAACCCTCGGCATTTTTACCAGTCTGATGGCGATAAAATATCACACTATGATTTTACTTTGTATTTCATCTAATCCTGTGATCAAACTATCTGAATAGCTTCCCTTCAATGATTTGCAAGACCCTCTGTGATCTCAACCTCCATTATGTTTCTCCAACTGTTCCCCACCTAACTTACTGTACAGTCACTATAGCTACATCATAGCTGTTCAAAAACTTGGGGGTAGATCCTGTCTCTGGGCCTTTGCACTTGTGGCTTTCTTTGTCTGGTCCACCCTTCCCTCGGCTAACCTCACAGCTTTCTCTCTTCCTTCTAAATGAGGCCTTTTATTACTTCCCTTCCAACCACAAACTCCGTACACCCCCTTCCCTGCTTCACTATTCTCCATCATGCTTTTAGTCTAGCTGCCTGTACCGAGCATAAAGAATGCTTTCTCCTCTTCTCTTACTGTTTCATATTTGTCTCCTAAAAAGACTGAAATCTGCAAGAGAGCAGGAAGTTGAGTTTATTTTCATGATGGATGTACCCTCCTGCGTCTTGAATAGCAAGTGGCATATAGTCAAACTCAACAAATATTTGTTGTAAGAGTTTATTTGGCCCAAACTGATAACAAATATTTGTTGAATGATTAACAAACAAGTGATTCCACTTCTGTTAACTGATGATATCTTTTGCCCATGGTTTCTGCTGAGTAGGTAATGCCTTCTTGTTGGTATTAGGAGTTCTTTATTTTTTATGTTATTCCTTAGTCAGCTTTAGTCACTGGGCATATTATCCCCCAGTCTGTCATGAACTGTCTGTGAACTTTGCCCATGATATTCCCTTCATTGAACAAAAATACTTAATTCTGGTCTAATCAAATTCAACAATAGTTTGCTCTGTGGGTTGTGCTTGGTGACTGTTGAAGTTCATCCCCATTCTTATGACTCAAGGGAAACCTCTGACATTATTTTTCCATAAGTTTTTAGCTTTGCCTTTCAAGTTTAGATCTTCAAGCCACACCAACTGGAATGTGTAAATCCACTTTTATTTTTCTCATGGAGTGAGCAAGTCATCCCAACACCATATGCTATGTAATTTCTCCATTGGTGCGCGGTGCCGTTGTTACTGCATATTAAGTTCTCTGTCTAAGCATGGGTCTGTTTCAAGCTGTCCGTTCTGTCCTGTCGGTCTCTCTGTTCTTGTAACAATGCTTTATTTTTTGTAATGCCGTGATTTTATAATCTGTCAGTGTCTAGAAGGGTAAGTCTTTGTCTTGCTTTTTTAAAAGATAATCTTAGTTCTCAGTGGTGTTTATTCTTCATTATCAGTTTTAAAATCAAGTAATAAAGTCTCCAAAAAATTTGATTTGTATTTTGATTAGGATTGCATTAAATTTATGGGTTAATTTAGGGTAAAGTGAATCCATACAATAATTACGGCATTCCATCCAAGATCACATTTTTCTGTTAGAATTTTCAAATATATCCCATGGACGTCTTAGATAGCCTTAGTTTAAATTAGATACTTAATAGCTATGCTATATATCTTACTACATTTCTTAGTTATTGGGGATGTCAAGAAGTGCTACTGAGTAATAGTTTAACTCCTTTTTTATTATAATCGTAACTGCTAGAATAGATGACAATTTTATCACTTTCCTTCTGATCTTCATACTTTTGTTTTCTTTTCTTTTTTTCCCCTTTAATCACTAACCAGGTCCACCACTGTTATTTTAAACAATAGCAACAGTAGAGAGTATTTTTGTCGCCTGACCTAATTGGATATTAGTTTCTCCATTAATAGTGTTAGCTCTAGAATTTGATATGTAACCTTTACCAAATTGAGGAAATTACTGCTGCTATTCCTGCTTTGCCTAGAGTTTAGGGTTTTCACGATAAATAGCATTGAAGTTTACCAAATCATTTTTCTTCATTAAATAACATAATTCTGTTATTTATCTCCTTAATTCCATGAAGATGGTGAATCTCATTAAAAGATTTTCTAATATTGGATGATAGTCTATATTCGGAGTTACACCTTACTTGATCATGAGGTATGTTAATAAACTGTTGAATTCGGTTGGCTAATTCTTTATTTCGGATCTCTAAATTTTATATTTATAAAGAAAATAGACTTATAATTTTTTGGTTTTAGAACAGAGAGACACCAGCCTCATAAAAAAAATGACCCAGAGCGCTTTCCTCCAATCCCTGTGGCTATTTTCAGGAACATTTTGTGCATAAGAGCTCTTGGATCATCTGTGAAAGTAGTAGAACGTACCTCTAAAATCACCTAGGGTAACAGCAGTCTTCACAGTAGCCCAAAAACGGAAGCAATGTAAAGGTCCATTGAGCGATGGATGGATACGCAAATGTGGTATACGTGCAACAGAATATCATTTAGCCTTGGGGGATGAACGCTGAAGACTTAATGCCAAGCAGCATAAGACAGTTACAAAAGGACCAATCCTGTAGGATCCCACTCAGGTGAGGCACTTAGAATAGTCAGATTCCTAGAGACGTAAAGTAGCATGGTGACTGCCAGGGGTCTGGGAAGGGCTGTTTGTCAGTGGGCAGAGTATCTGTGCATGAGATGACAAGAGCTATGTGGGTGGATGGTGGCATGACCGTGTGGATGAGCGTGATGCCCCTGGACTGTGTGCTCAAAAATGGTGCCTTTTCTGTTATATGTGTTTTATCAAAATTTTAAAAATCATTCAGCACCGAGGCTTTCCAGAACAAGAGGTTTGGTTTTTGTTTTTGTTTTTTTTTCCTACCATTTCAATTTCCAAACACTTATTGATTTACTGAAGTTTGTATTTTCCATCCTTGGGATATTTTTAGAGATTTATACATTTCATCTAGTGTTTCCCTTGTATTTGTGTGCAGTTGTTGATAAGTCTTCTGTTATTTATTTTTAGTATAGCATATCTTTTTTTAATTTCACCCTTTCACTATGGATGCCATTTTTATTTTTCATTTTTTAAATTAGTCTTTCCAGAAGTTTTCCAAGTTCATTATTTCTGTCTTCATTATTTCTGACTTTCTTGCTACTCTTCTAATCTAAGTTTTATTTTTTTATCCTCTTATATAATTTCCAAATACATAGAATTTTTTATTCTAATTTTATTGCATTTCATTGGAAAACATAGAATGTATGATATTAATCACATGAAACTTAGTGAGAATGTTTTTTTATGTCCTGAAACTTTTCTACATAAAATGTAGACCATAGGCTAGAAGTATTGGCATCACTCAGAGAATTGTTAGAAAAGCAGACACTCACATCCCACCCCACCTATTGAATCAGAATCTGCATTTTAACAAGAACTCTACATGATTCACATGCACATTACTGGCCTAAGCAGCCCTGATCTAATACCTGAGCAAATGAAGCGCCTCAGGTAGGAATGCCTACACCATTCTCAGATCCTAGTAATATTCTACTTCTTAATCAGAATGCAGGTACATGGGTATTCATTTTATTATTATTTGTAAACTATACAGATATGTTTTATATACTAATTTGAATGTACATTTTGCTGTAGAATGTATTCAAAGAAATCTAATCACATGGGGTGTGGCAAATGCCAATAACTGAGTCAAAATGATGACAAGATGAACTTTATGTGGGTGGCTTCATTATAACTAACTCCCATTTCTTGGGACTAGCAAGTTTCTTTCCATTTACAGTAAGATTCATCTCCCTTTCAGACAATTTTATAAATTGGCAGCTAGGAGGGTAGGAACAGATACTTTTAGAAACATGGATGGTATTTTACCAGCCCTGAGCTGGAGAGCCTCGTAGCCATGGTTTAATTATAAGCCATGGAGGCGTTATGGATGCCAAGCACACAGTCGTGCTTGTAAAACGGAGGGCGCCAGTAACCTAAAATCAGTGGTCTTTCCCTTTGTTATTCAGCCTATCACAGAAAAAAATGCTGGCAAAACATGGGGCACTGCAGGAAATCCTGCAAAGTCGACGAAAAGATAAAAGCAGCATGTAGAAATCATAGAGTCTGCTGCGTTCCAGAGGATCAAGGCCACAAGCCAAAGAGCGTCGGCAAGGAAGTGTCCAGGACTTTCTCCACACAAGCAATTGATTTGCACGCAATTCCTATGGATTTCATTGTAACAATACCGTCCACTTCTTCCAGCTTTGAAGTGGACATGATGCAAATAGAAAACGAGCAGTCTGACCAGGTACCAGAAACTGGGATGTCTCCTCCACCAGTTCATCAAAGCTCATGACTTCCTCTCAGCTGTCACCCACTCCTGTCCTCAGCATGGTAGCCTCAGGTGTGCAAAGCACGGAAAACACAGTGACACACCCTGCCCTCCATCAATGTGTGATTCTAGATAACAAACAGCTGTGTAAGCAAGTTCAAAAACTCCCAGTACTGCCAGTGATAGACTCCTCAGTGCTTTTCTCAAAATGTCCAATGATTTCCATGACAAATTTTAACCCATTTTTAGTGCCCCTTGTTTGCTGGTGCCCTAAACACAGCCTTAATCACTTAGTTAAGTATTCCAACACTAATCTTTCCATTTGTCCATCAGTCCTCTTAACAAGTGGTTTGGGATTCCAGAGGCACCCCTTGTGTCATTCCTGCCTCTTGATGGCAGTGTAAATTGTCACAATCAAAATTTTAAATCCTTGCATTTTTGAGCCCTGGCCAGTGTGACTCAGTGGGTTGGGTGTCTTCCCGCAAACCAGCAGGTGGCCCTTTGAGTCCCAGTGAGGGCACAGGCCTGGGTTGTAGGCCAGGTCCGCAGCAGGGGGCGTGTGAGAGGCAACCGATAGGTGTTTCTCTTTTGCATCGATGTTTCTCTCCCTCTCTTTCTCCATCCCTTCCCTTCTCTCTAAAAATAAATAACTAAATAAAATCTTTAAATCCTTGCGTTTATGAGAGTAGCTTCTAGAATGCTAAAAACTTTCTTTAGAACAGGATGAGCCTCAGGGGAAAGCATCCGTTTCCCTATGAGCTTTGGCTCCAAAGCCCTATATTACTACTCACTGTAGGAAACGGTCTGGCCCAAGTATGAGCACTAAGGCCTCCTTTTGGCCCCAGTTGCTTCAGGGTTGGACTAGAAACTGTTGAAAGGCTGCCCTCACGGGCACGTTTCCTTGAGCAAGCCTCAATCACACCCAGATGTCCAAAAGTAAGCCTTTTAATTGTGGGAGAGAGATGGGCCATCTTGTCCACCTGGTTACCTGAGCTTCATTTGTCTATCTGATGCCATAAAAATATCAAGTACAAATTGTTTTTACCAAATAGTCACGGGGATGTAAAGCACAGTGCAGCAAATATTGTCAATAATATTGTAATAACTTTGTGTTGGTATCAGGTGGGTACTAGACTTGTCAAGAGGATCACTTTATAAATTAGAAATGTCTAACCACTATGCTGTACACCCAAAACTAACATAAAATAATATTGACTGTCAACTGTAATTGAAAATTTTTTTAAATTTTAGAATTGAATATCTTCACAGCCCATGCCCTTTCAGAGAGGTGCATCCACAGAGCTCCACCACACACCTCAGTGCTGTAAGTCCTCTCATCCTGCCCTTTCTGAGACCCGGACCAACCCACCAGCCCTCCCATTATCACTGTCTGTGAATCGCTGCGGGTCCGTGCTCTGCACCTCCCCTCCTTCTGCTCATTGTCCAATTCCAGACCTGAAGTCTCGGTTTTGAACACGTCGCTTCCACCTAACATTGGAATACTTCTCGACAGGGCTCAGATAATACTCTGTTGATGGGAAATTCAAATCTCATGAATTTACTTTTCCAAATGATTATTAAAATTAGTCTAATGACCATTTGAATTTTGGAAGTCTGAAAGTCTGAATCTCTGGTCTGCAGTTTCTCTTGGCCTTCATTCATGGTGCCTTCTTGCCTGGTGTGCTTTGTGATTCGGGGCTCTGAGCTGTGCATTGTCTTGGAATTTTATCGGAGTGAATTAACTGAGTCCTGACTTCAAGATTTACCTTTTCGTTTGCTTCTGTCAGACATCTTTGGCACTACTAGTTTGGGACAACTTGAAGCTAAATTGTCAGCTGTATTTTTCCCCCCAGACCATCTATGTATTATTATGAGGTCAGGCTAAGAGACTATGTGGGAGCCAGCTTGTGGTTTTAAATTCTTAGTGGAGATTTTTTTTTCTATGTACCGAGTACAAAGTTTCAAGACCAGGCAATTGTCCTTGAAAACATCCGTTGAAAGAGGAGTACTGTATCTGTTTTATCCTTACATAGCATATGTAACCCTTTCAGGACTGAAATTCATGCAGGAATCTCCTGTCAGACTCACAGCTGTTCACACCCTAGGCATTGTCTCTTCTGCCCTGCCTTCCCCTGCTCCCCTGGCCAAAGCCATGGACACTATAGCTCAAGTTCACTGGATTCAGCAAATGCTTCAGTGACTGCCTTCACAAAAGCACCTAGTTTCACTTGACCATCATATTCTTTACTCTTTTAACAAGGTCAAGGCTGCTTAAGAAGTTTTTTGTATAATTTAAATAAGTCACTTTAAATATTTTCAGTAGGAGGGTTCATTTGGGTTTTTAGATCGTTATTCTGCCAGAAACAAAGGCCCAGAACCAGCACTTTTCTCTAGATTGTCAACTGTGTTCCTGGGATAGGGTAGGTGGCAGCACCGAAGCAAGGAGAAAAGAAGACAATTGTCAAAGGATAAAATTGTCACTCAGTGTCTGACACCGAAGTCATGAAAGATTGCTTTCTTAAACAAAAGACAGCCACACTGGTCAGGCCTAGGCTTGTTAAGCAGAGCAAAGAGCTGAACTTACATAGCTTTGGGAGGAAGCATCCTAGGGAAGTGGTGTTGGTTACAGACGTGGGAATGGGTGGGTGACCACTTGGAAGGTTGTGCACTGAGGGGGACCCAGAGCCAGCTGGCTGACTTTCAATGCATAGTGCTGTCACTGACAATGGGGTTTTCAGTAGTGTGTTCGCTGAAGCAAGTTGCCACTGATCTAGAAGGAATGTTCAAAAACATTCAAAGAGTTTACTTGTTACCATGGCAATAGAACTCTTCCCATGCCCTTTTCTAGGGATGGGAAGAGTTTTCATTGTCACAAGAGAAGAGAAACTTTAGGGGATACAATGAGGCAAATGACAGAGGAACACCAAAAGATCATGGAGAAGGAGCAGCCCAAAAGTTAGGAAGAAAACAAAGAAGTCACAGAAGCCAATCAAGTTAAGGTTTTCAAGAGAGGAATGAACTATGGCTGAAAATGCTACCAAGAAGCAGAGGGACACATTAGTGGAGCAATATCCATGAAACTTTCAAAAAGGAGCCCATTTGGTGACCTTGGCCAGAGCCCGTTCAGTACAACAATAGACACAAAAACAAATTGTACCGACGACTTGTGGGCAGGCGCAGAAACCAAGAAAAGCAATTGGCAAGTGTGGCTGCTTTCTTTTGACAAAATTTGGAACTAAAGGTGAAGAAAGAAATGAGGTATTAGTGGAAGTAAGACATAAAAAGTAAAATTAGAATGTTACCTACCAAGCTGCTGTTGGTTGTAATTGGGCGCACAAGCTTCCTAGATTTTCAGGAATTAGAAGACCTTAACCATCATCAAAAAGAACAACAGCACTCACTATGCCATTTCCTTCCCCAGTAACACCTAACTTGGCATTTTGAGAGTACAACTTATTCTTTATTACAGTGCCAATTAGGAGGTTCTTCCATAAGCTAAGACATATCTGTCTACAAGACCTTCACCCACTGCCCCATGGATGAACCCCACTAGTTCTGGCCCAGCCCTGAACCCCACAGAGCATGGATGGAGTCATGGGTCTGCCTAGTCCTCAACCTTCCCTCAATGGACTCAAGTACATTCTCTCCCTATTGTCACTGATTTGTGTAGATTCTTTCTCTTCTTGTCACTCGTTTTCTACACTTCTCTCTCACAGGACCGGATCCAGAAGGTGACAGGTATCTCATCACTCAAGGCTCAATCTCACCGAGACTGGAATGGATGAGAGACAAGGGTATCAGGTGCATGAATTTTAATGAGGGGTGTTGACAGCAAGTTGAGGATGGTGATCACCAGCACTGAGGATGTTTTTAGCCAGTGGTTCTCTCACCTCCAGTCACTATTGTCTTCTATGCTGAACATGTTTATCCTCATGTAGGCCTGGAGGCAGCATGGTCGATAATCTCTGCAATAGAGGTAGGGATGTTCAGTCTTTTTGCAAGAAGTTCTACAGATTCCCTTGTCTCCCATGCAACGAAGGAGCTGGCGCTTGCCTGGACAAAAAAAAAAGACAAAAACAAAAAAAACAAATACTTAATTTCCACTTAGATATGAGGAGTCAGGAAGCATAGTCAAAACCTAAAAGGCTAAAATAATGATGACATGACACTGCACACCTATTACAATAGCCAAACGCTGGAACGCTGTAAACACCAAGGGTGGGCAAGGTTGTGGAGCAACGAGAACTTGCACACATTGTTGGTGGGGATGAAAAGTTGTACAGGCACTTTGGAAGATGGTTTGGTGGTTTCTTGCAAAACTAAACATACTCTTACCATACAAACCAACGATTACATCCTTGGTATTTACCCAAAGGACTTGAAGGTTGACGTCCACACAGAAGTCTGCACACAGGTGTTTATAGGAGCTTTACTCATAATTCCCAAAATTTGGAAGCCACCAAGATGCCCTTCAGTAGGTGAATGGATACAGTCTGGTACCTCCATATAATGGAATATTATTAAGCACTGAAAAGAAATAAGCTACACCTGGCTGGTGTGGCTCATTGGATTGAGTGCTGGCCTGTGAACCAAAGGGTAGCCAGCTCGATTCCCACTCAGGGCTCATGCCTGGGTTGTGGGCCAGGTCCCCAGGAGGGGGTGCAAGAGAGGCAACCACACATTGATGTTACTCTATCTCTCTCTCTCCTTCCCTCCCCCTCTCCAAAAATAAATAAATAAAACCTTAAAAAAAAAAAAAGAAATAAGCTAGCAAGTCATGAACAGATGGAGGAAGCTTAAATAAAATTACTAAGTGAAAGAAGCCAATCTGAAAAGACCACATACTATATGATTCCAACTATATAACATTCTGGAAAAGGCGAAACTGTGGAGATAGTAAAAAGGTCAGTTGTCATGGGGTGGGGTGGCAGAGAGATGAATAAGCAGAGCACAGAGGATCTGGGCGGCAGTAAAAACTCTCTACAATACTATAATCGTGGATTCACGTCATTATACATTTGTCCAAACCCATAGACTGGACAACACCAAGAGCAAGCAGTAATGTGCACTACGGGCTTTGGGTGATTGTGATGTGTTGAGGAAGGGTTATCAAGGGCGACAAATGCACACTCTAGTGGGGGATGTTGATAATGGGGGAGGCTGAGCAGGAGCAGAGAGTACATGAGAAAGCTCTATGCCTTCTTCTCACTTTTGCTGTGAACCTAAGACCAGGCTACAAAAGTAGTATATTTTAAAAAGGCATCCCTTGAAAATAAATAAAGCTGCTATGAATATTCATCTACAGTTTTGAAACTACATTTTTCATTTTCTCTGGAATAAATGCCCAAGAGTGCATTTTCTGGGTAGTATTGTGAGCATATTTTTAGTTTTTTTTTAAAAAGAAACTGCCAATCTATTTTCCAGAGTGGTTGTATCATTTAACATTCCCACCAGCAATGTATAAAAGACCCAGTTTCTCTGCATCCTTGCCAACATTTGGTGTTGTCGCTATTTTTAATCTTAGCTATTGTAATAAGTATGTCGTCGAATCTCACTGCAGCCTTAATTTGCATTTCTTTAATTGCAGTGGTGTTGAACATCTTTTCATTTGCTTATTTGCCGTCCGTATACCTTCTTCAATGAAATGTCTTCTCATGACTTTCTTCTAATTGGATTGTATTGTACTGTTGAGTTCTGAGTTGCTACTATAGTCTAGATACAAGCCCTTTGTCAAATAAGTGGTTTGAAATATTTCTCCCAGTTTTCAATTTGTCTTTTCGTCTACCCTTTTCATAGGGCCTCTCTCAGAGTGCAAGTTTTACATTTTTACTAAATCCTATGGGTTGATTTTTTTCTTTTTATGAATTACACTTTTCATATCTAAGTACTTTTCACCTAGCCCTACATCTGAAAGGTTTTTCCTATGTTTTCTTTTAGAAGATTTAAATCTATGGTCCACTTTGATTTATTTTTGTATAAGTTTTGAGGTTTAGATTGAGGTGTTTGTGGTTTTTCATTTGTGTGTGTTTTGTTTGTTTGTTTGTTTTGCCTACAAATTCCAGTTGTTCCAGCACTGCTTGTTTAAAAGAATATCCTTCTCCCATTGCATTGCTTTGGGCAATTTGGGCTGTACTTGTGTGTGGCTATTTTTAGGTTCCCTGTCCTTTCCACCAATACCAGCCTGTCTTGACTACTTTAGTTAAATAGGTCTCGAAATCTGTTAGATGATTCCTCTAACTGTATTCTTCTTCTCAAAAAGAAATACATACATTTGTGAGGTGATGGATGTGTTAGCTAACCAGAGAGGGGAATTTTCACAACATACATGAGTATCAAATCCTGAAAATGACCACTTTAAATATCTTACACTTTTATATGTCAGTAAAGCTCAAATCATTAATTAAAATGCAAGTAAATAAAATGACCTAAGGAGCTATAGAGTGGTTAATAGGACAGAATCTGAAATCAAGACCCTAGGTTCAAATCCCAGCTCTGGCTGTACTTGCGGTGTAAGCCTGGACAAATTTCTGTGTTGTCTCTTCTACTCTTTTTTCGCCTGTGTGAACTGTAATAGTCCCTGTCTCCTGAGTCAACCTCATACGCCCAAACTTCTGAATCTGGCGGTCAAGAGCCTGATATTCATCCACAAATGGTTATCAGCACCCAATCTTTGCCAGAACTTGTACTTGGTGCTGGGCACACAGGGTCTCCTGTGTCCAAATTAGCTTAATACAAAATCTAATGTACCTGTGCACACAGGCACATGCTCAATGATGCCTAAGTCCTTGCACTGAATGAAAGGGATCCACTCCATTTCATTTTGAACAGAGAGCATATGTTGCCTAAGCAAGAGTGAGGAGAGATAAGGAGAAAATATTTTTACTCCTGTGGACCTTGGACAGGAATCGAAGATGCATCCCTCATCTAAGTACCAAATGTAACTTAGTTTATGGGTACTGGTGGGCAGAACAGAGGCTGAGTTGAGCTTTAACTGCACTGGCAGACTTGGGTATAAATACAAGGAAATGTCCAGGACAGGTGCTCAGTCTATCCTGCTTTGGGGTCATGATACTTCTATAACTGTCAGGTGAACCTCTCACCCAAGAAGTGCACTATTTACTGCCAATGTTTCTACTTGCCTTCATCACTCCTCAGCCTATGAGGAAGAGGAGAGTGATTCAGGGAAGTCTGGCTGAAGCAAACACCACGCCCTTTCTGCCACATCCCCTGGACATGAGGTTCGTTCCTGTCTTCCCTGAGCAGGAAGGTCAGCAAGATTGGCATCCAAGAGAAGCATGTGCAGAGCACACGGCTGAGATGGCGGAGCAGGCAGGTGAGCCCGTTTCAAACCTTCCCCCAAAGAAATGACATGACACCCACAGAAAGGGGGTTCAAGGTGCCCAACCTAATCTCAAAGCTTTTGTCAAGGGCTTTGCAGCTCCTACCATCTGCCTTCCTGTCAACTCCGTATTGCTCTGCATCAGCACTCACTGTTATTACCCACATCGACCTAATCTTGTATTCTGTATCCCCTCAGAAAAGATCCGCTTATTAATCTCAGCATTACCTTGAACCTACTTATGAACATAGGTCACTTTTCCTCCTTGGGCCTCAGTCTCCCCATCTATGACATGGGGAGATGGGAAAGTTGCCTAGATCAAAGATTCTCAGAGTTTGAGGGCTATCAGGAATGAAGGAAGTCTGGCAGGGAAATCAGGGGATGGGACCTTATTGCCCAAAGGAATAATCTGAGGGAATTTTCAAAATTTTGCATGCCCAAACCCCAAGTTCAGAGATTCAGACACAGGGATAACTGTCTTCTGAAAACTTACCATGACTCAGTGTTGCGTTCCAAACCCTTTTCTCACCCCCAGAGCTATCTCTATGTGCTCTGTGTAAAGCATGGGAGATTCGCAATAAATGCTGTTGGCCAAGTGAATAGGTAAGGCCTCACATGAATTAACTTGATGGAGGCAGGAATGGCTATGTGCAGAGAGGGTAACACCAGGCCTCGGGTATTGGAGAATCTGTAGACTCTCCTTGGATCACCTCCCATGCTGTGAAATCTATGTCTTTTAAGAGCAAACTACCTGATGAATAAGAACCAAACTGAGCAAGGCCCAGGAGCTGCTCTGCATCTTTCCTCACAGTGCCAGCCAGAGTGAAATATACCTGAGGCAGTGGTCCTCTGATCCCTGCAGCTCAGAAAAGACCCCACCCTGTTTCATACCTGATACATTAGCCATTTGTGCCCACACCCCAATCCACTCAAGCTCTTAGATGTGAATTCATCATTCATCTACTTATTCATTCAAGAAACACTTAGTCGCATCTCTGCCAAGCACTGAGCTTGACACCAGGCATGTGGACATAAATAAGATGCCTGGTATGTGTATCTTTGGGAGATTGGTGGGAAGCGGGCAGTGCCTGAAATAATTACACAATAACTTGATATGAGTCATACCTTTGTAAGAGTGACACTTTGTGAAGCCAATCAGAACTCACTTTGAATCCCTGCTCTAGCTTAATGTTGTGTGACCTTAGCTAATTATGCCACCTCTCTAGATCTCAGTTGCTTCATCAATAAGGATGAGATAATAAGAGGGCTGTTGTAAAAATGGAATGATTTCAAGCCTACAAACACCACACATGGTGCCTGACACATAAGTGTCAATGAGAACTATTATTATAATTTAAAGAAACAGTGAGCTTTATCCCGGCTGCTGTGGGTCAGTGGGTTAAGTGCCGGCCTGAGAACCAAAGGGTCGCTGATTTGATTCCCAGTCAGGGCACGTGCCTGGGTTGCAGCCCAGGTCTCCAGTAGGGGGCGCGCAAGAGGCAACCACACATTGATGTTTCTCTCCCTCTCTTTCTCCCTCCCTTTCTCTAAAAATAAATACTTAAAATCTTTTTTAAAAATTGTGAGCTTATATGAAGTCTTTCATGGGTATGGGCATCAGCTGGGCTTTGAAGGAGGGGAAGGACTTCATCACAGAGGTGAGCCTGGTGATGCAGACAAGGTGGAGGGGGATCGTGAACAGGTGTAGCTGAAGAGAGTCTGTGATTGGCAGTCATGAGAGACAAGCAGAGAGCAACATGGTCAGGTGAACCTCCAAGAAAGAATCCCTCTGATAATAGAGACTAATGCAAAGAAAATCTGGAGGCAGGGAAGCCCGCAAAATATTCCGGCCTCACCCAGGGCCTCAGGCACAGGTGGCTACAGCCTGGGAGTCCCCAGGCACAGATTGACACTGAGACTGAAGCACAGGTGACGCATCTCTTGCCTCTGAAGTGGGTTTGGAGATGGGTTATGAGCTGGAGCAGGACCCAAACTCCCGGCACAACCCTAACATTGTGGGTCCTGGGGCAAATACAAATGGAGGCTCATAAATTATACGTCTGAATATGTAACAGTTGTGAATCAAGCTAACAAACAGAATAAATAAAATATCCTAATCACCTTTTATGAAATATCCTTTCATGATCACCTGAAGGGTCAGATCTGAATTTACAATTCTTGGATTCTTTAGAGTTCCACGCAGGAACGTGGAAGCATGAGGGGGCTGGCTCAGTCCACAGCCTGCCTCTCTTCTTGCCCATCCCTGGCTCTGCCCCACACAGCGAGGAGGTTCACATGCACAGATGTGGACACTCCAGCCCCATCATCCAAGCTCTGCCACTGTCCCTGATGCTCCTCCTGCCTAGGAGTGCACCCTCAGTGAGCCCCACCCACTGGGCGTGGACTTTAGAAAGGCCCATGCAGTCCCTGCAAGCAGGCACCGGGATTCTTTGGTCAGGAAATTGCAGGCCCCAGCTACTCAAAGCATAGTCTATGAAGTCAGGTGGGGATATAGGGAGACCACACTTTCTAGGGGAATATATTATCTCCCTGGCCCCCATTAACCCCTCACCACATGGGAAGGGACTAAGCCTAGGGGAGGATCAAGATTAAAGAAGGGGGAAGAGTCTCTTTTCCCAGAGTCTGAGGGTGGAAATATTGACTTGAGGGCAAATTGTCTGCACAGGTCAGAGTGATGTCCTTCTATCTGTCTCTACATCATGTGCCGTGCTTTACAGAACACTGCGTTCTCTGAACTCACCGCATAGAACTCAGTGCTGTTCTCTGGTGTTGGCTAAATAAAGCCTAGAGAATGGGATCCAAGATAACAGTGCCTGGAAAGGTACCTCTAGAATCCTCTATATTCCCAATCAGAATTCTTGAACATTCCCCACAGGTGAGCCTTCTCCCAGGCGAAATTTCTGGTTCAAATGAAACACACTTCTATGGCCCTCAGAGTCTAACACCATTGGAAGACACATGGCACACATTCCTTAAATGCCTGAATAAATCAATGAACAAGAGCGACAGCCAGCATTTACTGAGATCTTACTATCTCCTGGGCACTGTGCTCGACATGTGTCCATTTCATTCTCACCCCACCCTGAGAGAGAGTCTCTTACCCTAGTTTTAGAACAGGGAAGCTGATGTTCTGAGACATGAATGTGCGTAGTCTGACGGCGGTGAGTGGCAGAGCCGAGGTGAGTGAATGAATGAAACCATGAAAGAATGTAGAGAATGAAGAATAAGTTCATTTATAAATTAATAAGTTTGTGTATTTTATCTTTTCATAGTACTTGGAAACTTTCTGATCCTTGGTACTGTGAGCTCTTGAGCATCAAAAGGCTTCTCAGTCAACTTACCCAGAAATCCAAGGATCTGGGCTCTACTCAGTCCCTGTTCACCCCTAGTCCATTCACCCCCAAGATGGACCATCTCTCCAAGACCAGGAGTTCCCCCAGCTCTCTAGGTATCTGCTGTGCCTCTCGAGCTCAGCTTTCCACATGTGCTCCTCAGTCCACTCCTGACCCAGTAGCCTTTCCTGCAGCTGGAATTTGAGGAACAATCTTCAAGACTGTCATCATCACTCATTGGCTGTGGCCCAGCCTCAGGGATGTCTCTCTGCTACCAGTTAACCCCTATCTGCCATCTCCTCACCCTCAGTCCATCTGGAGCATCATTTCTCATGATTGACAGGCACAAGAAACAGATTTGTGAGTTTTAGTGGAGTGTGGAAACTAAGAAACTGGAAGTAAAGTCATTCTTGGCCACGATTTTCACTTATCTTCCAACTTTGTGGCCAGGTCTGACCTTACGTTTCGCTTGTCTAGTAGGCTGAGCAGTGGTCCAGGGGAGTATTCCATCAATTGTTACTGGTTCCATTGTTAAGTAACGGCTAAGGATACAGCACCGTTTACGATTTGGGCAGCGTATGACGTTCTCTTCATCATCCTTGCACACCAACCGGCACTGTCCATTCATCCAACAGGAGACTATTGAGTATAGGAACAACCATGTTAGTATCCCTTGGTGGCGAGGTGGGCGGGGGGGACAAGAGGAAGCAGAAAAGGAGCAGGAAGACAAGGGAGAAGGGGAGAGAAAATGTTGAGTCAGTGATGCTGGACCCAGTCCCAGGAAAGGAGAGAAGAGAACTGAAAGGAGAAAGAATAGAGACAATTGTCCCAAAATTGGGGACACCAAGGTTTTTTACAAAGCTTTTTTCAGACATTCCACCTTTCTGTCTTCCTAGCCCCCAACCTTCTACTTCTAAGTTTGGGATCATTTACTGCCATTGAAACTCAGACCTAATGGAGCTTGGGAATAATGGGAAAAGGACAAAAACACCCTATAATATAAGGGGAAGAAAGGGACTCACCCACACTTCAACGGAGCCGCCTCTCTATCAGTAGCCTGGCCCTATCTAACTTAAGCCGAACAAGCCCCAGCTCCAGCTCCGACCCAATCTCCACTTCCCCTTAACCACATATTCACCTAATTCAGACTCAACACCCAGTCCAATCTTAATTAGAACTCCCAGCCGTACCCAGCTCAATGCCCCTTGAGCCCCACCTCCAAGCCAAACCCAAACCTAAGCAAGTCACCAACCTCGGTTCTGAGCCCTAGTCCCTCGCCACACTGCACCTCTAATAAACACCCTGCACCATCCAGCACCAACTCCAGCCTCAGGCCAACCCCTAGTCTAATCTCCAACACCAGCTTCACTCATCCAAAATCCCATCCCCTCTCCAGCCCACCCCAAACCATCAGTGCATCCCAGTTCCTCACCTCCAGCTCATCCAAATCTTCCCTCCCTCACGCCAACCCTGAGGTCTTTCTCCCTCCTCACAACTCACCCTCAGCCTTCAATCTAATCTCCCCAAACCCCCCAAAGTCTCCAACCTACACCCAGACTTTACCCATAAGCCCATTCCCAAGATCCCACCAGAATACTATCCTGCCTTCACGTGCCACATGCTCCAAACATCTGGCCAAAACAGCATCAGGGAGAGATGTGGACATGAGGCAATGATGGGAAAACCTCCCAAAGCCATATGAAGTGGGAAGAGGCTTCACGTGCTGCCCACCGCGAGGAGGAAAGGGGAGAAGAGAAGCTCATGACTGAGATCCCAGACACTGGAGAGACCTGAGTTACCTGACACCACTGGTTCGGTGGCCAGAAGAATGGCGAGAAACAGGAATAGAGGCTTCATGGCTGGCAGGTCACAGGAGAAGAAGGTGGTTGTGTTGCCCGAGATAGAAGTAGATCTCTCTGCAGTCGGGATGAGCCTTGCTTTTATGGGCAGGGCCGTGGGCAGTGAAGTAAAGTGGGAGAGGATTTATATGAGATCAGCAGGGCCAAAGGACAGCGTGTAGCAAATGTGGCTGCAAAGCACAAGGGGAGCATGTGGGAAACTGGCCAACACCCAGGCCAAAGGGGCTTTCCCTCCTGGTAAGGAGACAGGCAGAATAGAGCCGTTCGGCTTTTTGAGACCCACAAGCACATTATTTGATTAATACTTAAATACATATCAAGAAACATTTAATTTTAAAAAATCCTCAGTTTTCTAACAGGAGGATATACACATGTATCATTTCTGAACCTTGAACTTGCCAATCTCACTCGCAGTTCAGGAAATTTGTTCTCCCTGCAAAGTCTCTCCTTCAGACCTTCCCACACTGGCTTCTGCTCATCCCTGTCTCATCCCAAACGTCGCCTCCTTGGAGAGGCTTTTCCTGGTCACCCTAGATAACGGTACTCCCTCCTGCAGTCCCTCTGTATTGTAATCAACTGAGTAGTAACCTTCACAGATTTTTTCAGTTCTTTCTAAATTTAATTTTACATGTTAAACTTTGTCTCTCTCATTTGAATGTCAGAAATTTGTGTTGGAATCTCAGTGTCCATCACATCAGCTGGTGTAATCAAGTGTAATTAGAATATAATTAAGATAGTAATTCAACTATTTTAACAAATATTCTTTCCCCAAACAATAATTCCAAAAGGCAGACTTTGGTTTCTTTTCTTGTTTAAATTTACCGTAGTCAATTTTTTAAATCCCCATCTGAGGATATGTTTATTGGTTATTTTTTAAGAGAGAGAGAGAAACACAGATGTGAGAGAGAAACACTAATCAGTTGCCTCCCGTATGTATCCCGATTGCAAATTGAACCCGCAACCCAGGTAAGTGCCCTGACCGGAAATTGAACCCACAACCTTTTGGTGCACAGGAAGATGCTCCAACCATCTGAGTCACCTGGCCAGGGCTGGCTTGTTTTTTATGTAAAAGTCTGGGCAAGCACTGAATAGCAGCTTCACCATTTAGCAGGAGCAAGAATCCTTCTGGCTGGAGGCTCTGCCACCCTCAAAGGGCAGCTTCATTTGATGCTCCAGGAGGGTTGCTCCATTTCTCACTATCGCGTCTCCATTGCAGCCAACAGGGGAGGAGAAAGAAGGAAATCAAGTGCACACCTTTCCCCCCAAGGACCCCTCTCAGAGTCTGCACACATCACTTCCACCCCAGGCCCTCCCCCAGGGCTCATGCAGACGGCCACACCTAGCTGCAAGGTAAGCTGGAAATATTTTCTTTATTCTGGGCAACCATGGCTAGCTAAAATTCAGGGGTTGTCTTACTGAGAAGGGGAAGACAGCTACGGAAGAACAGCTAGAAATCTTTGTCGCACCTGGCACATTGCAGGCACTTAGTAAGTATGTGTAGGCTGAATAAGCAACATACACTTAGTAAGGCTAAGAGAAGTGATGTAACAGGGCAGCAACACGGTCCTTCCAGAGTGTAGAGAAAGCACATGAACTGCGCCCCTTCAGCTGAGCTTCTGCAGAAGCTGAGTAAGGGCTGGGCTTCAGGTAGAATTTAAGAGACTTTGAGGGGAGACAAAGGAGAGGATTCTATAACCCTAAAATACCAGGATTAGAGAGCAGGCTTTGGTATCACATAGAGTTGGACTTGAGTGTTGGCCCGACACCTGGTACCTGTTGACCTTGAATAGGACAAATTTTCTGAGCTCCCTATGAGGAAATACATATCATCACTGTACCTGATTTACTAAAATGGGATAACTTTAGTAAATTGCTTCGTATCTGACACCTAGTTGGTGCTGAATAATTATTAACTACTGTTATTGTTGTTCTTCATTGTCATTATTATTGTCATCCTCATAGTTCTTATCACTACCATCAGAACAATCCTCAGAAGTGGAAATCAGAAACCTTCAACTCACCTATGATACAACTGAGACTCGGCCAGGTGAAGCACGCTGCCCCAGGGCTTCCTGGCAGGGAGGAGAGAACAGAAAGCAGGTTTCTGTACACGGAGGACAGGACAACGGTCAGTAAACAGCTGGAGCTGTGACTATTTGTGACAGAAGGGGAGACACTGAGGCAGGTGAGGCAGACAGCAGATCATCACGGGAGGAAGGGCCGCCAACCCAGGCTCGGGGCTTTGGAGTCCATCCTGTAAGAAACTGGCCATAGGAAGTTCTTGTAGAGAGGACCATGGTGGTGTGGTCAGACTTTGTATTTTTAACCCAGAAGAATCACTCTGATTGCTGGTGCTGAAGATAACTACCCGGGCAGAGGCATGTGAGGGAAGAGCAAGGAGGCTGTTTCCCTCATGGGAGAAGGTGCAGTGCCTGCTTGGTAGCTGAGACAGCATACGTAAAGAGTCTCAGAGAAGAGTAAAGAATGTCAGAGAAGAAAAGCATCGCTAAAAGCTGGAACCCTCAGAGGAGAGGCCTCCCCAGGCTGGGGAAAGGAGCCATAGCAGCAGCTAATGAGCGCTGACTCTGTGCTAGGTTTAGTGACAAGTATTTCACAGGTGTAGTCTCCTTCCATCCTCACAACCACCAGAAAGAGTTTTCCGCCATTGCACCAATTTGAAAACTAAAGCACTGAAGGTAACTTTTTGCCCAGAGGACCACATGAGGAGTTCAGGATTTGAACCCAGGTCTGCCTGGCTCCCAGTTATGACGCTTCTACTCGCAACTCTGTCTCCTACAGCTTCTGCAGACTGGGGACAGCAGGGGCCCCAGCTATGTGAGGAAGGCCGTCTGAAAGAAGCCTCCAGGGATTCTTGCCTAGAAAAATTTGAGGAGTCTCCACAGAAAGAAGGGGGAGGCGGGGAATGACTGAAGTAACACTGCTTTGTGCCCTTCATTATTTTATAGCAGCTTTATTGAAGTAATTTACATGCTATAAAACCCACTCATGAAGTGTGCAACGCAACGAGTTTTAGTCAACCTGAAGCGCTGTACCACCATCACTACAGTCCAATCTTGGAACATTCCCATCAAACACCGCCCCCTCCCCCGCACCAGTCTGTAGTCACTACCCATCCCCACCCCCAGCTGTGATGAAACTCGTGTTTGTGATAATGCCATCAACTGTCTGTTGAGCATGGTCTGGGGTCAAACCTCACAAGGAAATAAGTGTGACTAAGGAGGAAACCGTGACTCAGAGAGGAGAAATGGCTGCGCCAGGGTCACCAAGAGGGTCAGGATCAGACCCAGGACTGTCTGGGCCCAGACCAAGGGGAAGGTTCTGAGGAAATGTGTTTGTAAAGATGTGAGAGATGGAACATTCTTGAAGCTGAGGAGAAATACACTGTATAATGAGAGATACTGAAAATATGAAAGAGGGAAGGGTTTGTTCATAGAGAAAAATGCAAGGGAAGCAGAAAGGAGTGGAGTCAAAGAATTAAATGGAAACAGTGGATTTCAGCAGAAAGAGCTTTTTTTTTGAGAAGGGGAGGTTTATAGAATGACTGTATAGCGCTGTCCTTAAAACCTCAAACTAGCCCTAGCTGGTGTGGCTCAGAGGACAGAATGCCCGCCTGTGAATCAAAGGGTACAATTCCCAGTCAGGGCACGTGCCTGGGTTGTGGGTCAGGTCCCCAGTAGGGGGCGCACAAGAGGCAACCACACATTAATGTTTCTCTCCCTCTGTTTCTCCCTTCCTTCCCTCTCTCTAAAAATAAATAAATAAAATCTCTAAAAAAAACCACTCAAACTTTTATGTCAAACAGACCCAAATTCAAATCCTGCCTCTGCTACCTATGTGGCTGCTGTAGATATTTATCTGTTTTGTTTTGTTGTCTGCCTACCATCCGTGCCCACCTTCCTGTTTTGGGGGAGCCCCCTCACCACAGCCATCTTGGGGAGCAGCAGTGCCAACTCCTAAGTTCGAACACTTATTTTTCTGCCTCCGTTGCAGCTGGGATGTGAGCACATGGCAGAGGCTCAGCCAATCAGGTGCCCCCATTCTGTTTTTTGAATCAGGTGCCTGTGACTCCAGGAAGCAGGAACAGTGGAGGGTTTATTTCAGCAAAAGAGCCCACAGTGGCATCCAGTGTCCAGGGGCAGCAGAGAAGACGGGCAAGCAGGGGTGGAGCTCAGAGTCCCAAGCAATGGGGTTCCGTGGCAGCTATAACCTCCCTGAACTGGGTCTTAGGGTGATTTTTCACTCTGACTCCACCTCCCAATCCATTTTGTAAGCCTGACTATGCATTCCCTGAGCTGCCAGACAGCCAAAGGGTTCCTTTGCTAAGAACTCAAATGGATACAGTGACCATGGCCAAGAAGTTTAATTTGGGGGATAATAATAATATCTGCCTCACGATTTCTTATGACCTTTAAATGCAAACAAAATGCCTATCCTGTGTTTAGCACAGTGCCTGGCAGACACCCAGCATTCCATTCACTTTAGTTACAATTTCTTTGTACTGCAGGGGGAGAGAAGGGAATGGGAACCTTGTATGAGTTCAACCTCTACTGTCCCAGTGAAAGTGGAACTAAGTTCCTCTGCTGGGTCAGGGGATGGGGCTTGGAGAAAATGGACAGTCTAGAAAAGCCCCTGTGGGTGACAGGAGAGAAATGCCAGACACAGGCCTGAGAAGGCAAACCCTGTGATTGGGGCTGGGTGGCCCAACAGGATGCTCAAACGCGTACTCAGGACCCCAGCAAGGCATGGGTCAAAAATAAAATCAGACAACCCCAAAAACCCATTTTAATTTCAGCCTACAGAATGTTTTGTATCATTTCACAGAACTGAAAGTTTATTTCAGTCGAGTGGTGTTGTGTTTTGAATTCTACTTGGGTAATGCTGTAAACCTCTCTGTGTCAAAGTCGCTCACTCACAGTGTTCGTGAGGGTTTGCTCTACGTGCAGTGTTGCTGATCAGGATGGGTGATTGGGGGGCACTACCCACAGTGCCGTGGGGATGCGGGACATTTGCTTTAGCCCAGGGCTGGGGGCGCCGCATGTCCTTGACCACGTCATTCAACGTCTGCAGCACTCATCACCGAATGACACAACATAGCAGGATGTTGGCAGGCCTGTATTTGAACTTAGTCTCCTACCCTTGCTGCTTTGGGCAATTTAATCAACTCTGAACCTGTTTCCTCAGCTACACCATGGGCGTGATGATAGTACTGACTTCCTAGGGTTGTTCATGGGGATCCAGTGTGTGAGTTCACATGAGGCACTCAGAACAACGCCTGGCGCAGAGTGACTGCAATGTAAGCGTCTGCCGTTGTTATTGCAACGAACCAGGAAAACCCTGGAGGTTTCAGGCCCTTCCTTATTACAACTCTTTGCAATATTTCATAAGCCCCCTTAGAAATTCTTATATACACAGATTGCCCAAGGAGCGAGAAATGGCCTTGACTGAGATAAGGAAAAATTGGAAAAGATGGTGCAATTGGTGTAGCACATTTATGTTTCAGGGCCTGGGTTTATATTTGTGTGTGTCTAAGTTTTTTCATTATCTGTGTATGCTCAAATTTTGTGTATTTTAGGTATATTTTTGTGTACATGTGTTACTTGTATTTTGTGTATGTATTTGTATGTACATGTGTAAGTATGTTTATACGTGCATATAGCTGTGCACAGACATGTGTTGGTGCATGGGTGTGTGTTTGCATATTTTTGACTCCATAGCTGCATATGTTTTTGTTCTTAGATCAGCAAATGCTGCGCACAGCCTGGAATTCTGACCAGTTCAGCTCCTTTTTTCCCCTCGAGCCCCTACGTTCTATGACTTTGGAACATGATAGTTGAGGGTGATTTTTCTGTTACGCTGGGAGATCTGGCCTGAAGCAAGGGAAGTGACTGAAGAGGGAGCGGGGAGCAGGAGCTGCCAAGGTGGCTGGTAAGCAGGAGGCACAGGGATAGAAGAGGCCAGGAGATAGGGAAAGCGGTGGGCTTTGGCCTGAGAGCCAAGCCGTACCCTGGTTACTCCTGAGATCCGCCGAGACCAGAACAGACTGTAGTGTCTGCCTTTGTAGTGACTCCCACATGGGTACAGCCAGGCCTGGCCAGTTCTCTAACACCAGCAGCTCCCACCCCTTGAAATCTGCGTGGGGTCATTTTTAAGTTCTGAAGGGGCCACTCACTCTCGGCAGTGTGAATTCCACAGTGGGGTCAGAAACTGGTTTCCAAGTTCTCAGGGGTGCTCCACACAGGCCAGGTATTTTTCATTTTTTAAATAAACTTTATTGGGGGAACATCAGTTAATAACATTTAATTTCATGTATACAACTTTTTAGAAATAATTTTTGATTTTTCATTTAAAATTGACATTCAATATTACATTAGTTTCAGGTGTACAGCAGAATGATTAGAAATTTATATAACTTACAGAGTGATCACTCTGATAAATCGAGTGCCTATCTGACACCATACATACTTATTACAATGTTATTGACTATACTGCCTATACTTTATATCACCTATTGTATAACTACCCATGTGTACTTCTTTTTTTTTTTAAGATTTTTTTTAAAGATTTTATTTATTTATTTTTAGACAGAGGGGAAGGGAGGGAGAAAGAGAGGGAGAGAAACATCAATGTGTGGTTGCCTCTCACTTGGCCCCCACTGGGGACCTGGCCCGCAACCCAGGCATGTGCCCTGACTGGGAATCGAACCGGTGACACTCTGGTTCACAGCCTGCGCTCAGTCCACTGAGCTACACCAGCCAGGGCCCATGTGTACTTCTTAATCACTTCACCTTTTTCACACATTCCCCCAACACCTTCCCATCTGGCAACCATCGAAATATTTTCTATATCTATTAATTTGTTTCTTTATTTTTTTTAGATTCCACGTATTAGTGAAATCATTATGACATTTGTCTTTCTCTGTCTTTATCTTTAACCTTTGGCATTTTAATTATGATGTGTCTTGCAGTGGGCCTCTTTGCACCCATCTGGTGTGGGACTCTCTGTGCTTTCTGGACTTGCATGTCTATTTCCTTAACCAAATTAGGGAAGTTTTCTTTCATTACTTCTTCAAATAGATTTCCAGCTTCTTACTCTTTCTCTTCTCCTTCTGGCATCCCGTTTATGCGAATGTTGGAATGCTTGAAGTTGTCCCAGAGGCTGCTTACACTATCCTCATTTTTCTGCATTCATTTTTCTTCTTGTTGTTCCCATCAATTGTTTTTTGCTTCCCTATGTTCCAAGTCATTGATTAGATTCTCAGCTTCATCCACTCTACTGTTGGTTCCCTGTAAATTGTTCTTCATTTTAGGTAGTGTATTCTTCATGTATTACTGGATCTTTTTTATGCTGTTGAGGTCCTCACTAAGTTCCTTGAGCATCCTTACAACCAGTGGTTTGAACTCTGCATCTGATAAATTGCTTATCTCCATTTTGTTTAATACTTTTTCTGCAGTTTTGATCTGTTCCTCCATTTGGGCCATGTTTCTTTGTCTCTTCATTTTGGCAGCCTCCCTGTGTTTGTTTCTGTGTATTAGGTAGAGCTGCTATGACTCCGTGTCTTGGTAATGTGATCTAATGTAGTAGGTGTCCTAAGAGCCCAATGACATAGCCTCTCCTATCACCCACGCTGGGTACTCTAGGTGCACCCTTTGTGTGGGCTGAGTACACCCTCCTCTTGTAGTTGAGCCTCAATTGCTGTTGGCAGGTCAATGGGAGGAATTTACCCATGCCAGTCAGCTGCGAAGATTGGCTGTGACCACAGACCACCAACCTCTGCCCTCTGTGGAGGATCAGCTGTGTGGGAACAGGGCGGTGGTGTTCCTGTGTGGTCTGTAGCTATCCACTGTGTGCACAGGCTCTGGGGTTTTCCAGGTGGTGCAGGCCAAGGTCAGCCCTGACCTGTGTTTTGTCACCCTGCCTGAGCTATAAAGCAATCTGAGATGGCTGCTACTTGTACGGGGCTTAGAGATCCCCAAGTGAAGCCAAGTTGTGAATCTAGGCTGGTTGTTAGTAGTGCTGGGTCTGGGTCCACTTAGCAAGAGATACAGGAGCTGGGGGCTCACTGAAGCCAGCTGTTGCTTGTTTGAGAGGATTTAGGAAGTTGTGAAGCAGGAGCCAAGACCAGCCATTCATATGGAAAAGCATCTTGGGTAGGCCCATTAGTTGGGTGGGATGGAGTCTGTGATCTTCAGGACAGGGTAAACAGTGTTAGCCAGGCTGATAGAGTCTCAGCTGATGGCAATATAGCACCCACTGGTTTTGTGGCTCTGTTGGGGGAGAGTTTAGAAAAGGGACGATGGCCTCGCCTACCTTCTTTTTGTCTAGGAGAAAGCTGTCCCCCAGCTCTCATCTTGATGCCAGACAATTCAGGTCCTCCCTGTGTGCCACTGGTGCCTTTCAGGCTGCTACCCTGGTGTTGGAGCTCAGAGGGAGTGAATCTGGGTAAGTCATGTGTGGATTCTTTAAGAGAAACTGCTTGGGACTTAAGCATTTCTTCCACCAAGTCAATCTTCACTGGTTTTTGCAGCCAGAAATTATGGGGATTTATCTTCCTAGCACTGGAACACTGGGCTGTGAGGCCTGGTGTGGGCTGGGACTGCTTGCTCCTGAGATCCCTCCTGAATTTTTATTCACCACATGTGCACGTGGGTGCAGCCTGTTCTGCATCTCTGCCCCTCATACCAGTCTGGATGGATGTGGTTTCTTTAATTCCATAGTTGTCAGACTTCCATTCAACTCAATTTCTGATAGTTCTGAGTGATGGTGTTCTATATTTTAGTTGTAATGTTGATGTGGTTGTGCGAAGAGGCACACCGTGTTTTGCTAAGCGGCCATCTTTACCAGAAGTCCACCCTATGTCTTTTGATTAGAGCATTTAATTCAGTTACATTTAAAGTAATTTTTGATAGATACATAGTTATTGCCATTTTGTTATTCATATTTTTATCTCTTTTTCTTCTTCTTAAAAAAGTCCCTTTAACATTTTTTGCAATGCTGGTTTTGTGGTGGTGAACTCCTTTTACTTTTTTTTCTGGGAAGTTCTTTATCTGTCCTTCAATTCTAAGTGATAGCTTTGCTGGGTAGAATAATCTTGGTTTGAGGTCCTTGTCTTTCACCACTTTGAATATTTAGTACCAATCCCTCTGGCCTTCAAAGTTTCTGCTGAGAAATCAGCTTACAGTCTTATGGAAGCTCCCTTGTAGGTAACTAAATGCCTCCCTCTTTTGCTACTTTTAAGATTCTCGTTTTTTAAAAAAGATTCTATTTATTTATTTTTAGAGAGGGGATGGGAGGGAGAAAAAGATCAATGTGTGGTTGCCTCTCACACGCCCCCTACTGGGGACCCGGCCTGCAACCCAGGCATGTGCCCTAGGCTGGAAATCTAACCAGCAGCACTATGGCTTGCAGGCTGGCACTCAATCCACTGAGCCACATCAGCCAGGGAGATTCTCTCTGTCTTTAACTGTTGGCATTTTAATTATGATGTGTCTTTGTGGAGGCCTCTTTGAGTTCAACTTGTTTGGAACTCTGTGAACTTCTTCGAGTTGTATGTATATTTCCTTTGCCAAGATAGGGAAGCTTTCTGTCATTATTTTTTTGAATAGGGTTTTAATTCCTTGCTCCCTCCATTCTCCTGATACTCCTATGATGAAAATTTTTGTATGCTTGATGTTGCCCAAGCAGCCCCTTAAACCATCCTCATTTTTTAAAATTCTTTTTTATTTTTGCTGTTCTAACTGGATGTTTTCTGCTAGCTTATCTCTCAAATCGCTGATTAAATTGTCTACTTCATCTAATCTACTATTGATTCCCTCTAGTATAGTTTCCATTTCATTTATGGTGTTCTTCATTTCTGACTGGTTCTTCTTTATGTTTTCTGTCTCCATTTTCATTTTTCCTATCTCTCTGTTGCAGTTCTCACTGAGTTTATTAAGAATCCTTATAACCAGTGTTTTGAACTCTGCATCTGGTACGTTGCTTATCTCCTTTTTGTTTAGTTCTTCTGAAGTTTTGTTCTGCTCTTTCATTTGGGACATGTTTCTTTGTCTCCTCATTTTGGCTGCCTCCCTGTGTTTGTTTTTATGTATTAAGTAGAGCTGTTACATCTCCCGGTCTTGGTAGAGTGGCCCCCTGTAGTAGGTGTCCTATTGGGCCTAGTGGCACAGTCTCCCTGGTCACCTGAGCCAGGTGCTCCAGGTATGTTTCTTGTGTGTGCCCACCTGTTGTAGCTGAACCTTGATTGCTGTTGGCACTTTAATGGGAGGGGCTGACCCTCAGACTGATTGGTTGAGGACTGGCCATGACTACAGTGGAGGAGCTGTTTTTTAGAGGCTCACCCCATGGGGTGGGATTTGCTATAGTAGGGCTCTGGTGCTTGCTGATTCTGCCCTTTGAGTATGTCATTTGTAGAGGTGGTTGGGTGGTTCTCTGATGTTATCTGAAGCTGGCCACCTGGCGTGTTGGTTCTGGGGCCTCTTGGGAGGTGAAGCCAAGGTCAGCCACTGTCTGTGTCCTGCCTAGGGCCACCTGGTATGACCTACAAAGTGATCTGCAGATGGTTGCCACTAGTATTGGACTTGGGGCTGCTTAGCAAGAGGTAAGGGGCATGCTGAGGCCAGATGCTGCTTGTTTGGGGTTTGTGAGTCTTTGAGAGATTTTAGGAAATTCTGTGGCATGAGCCAACACAGGCCATTTGTATAGAAAAGCCATGGGAGCAGTTTAAATGACAGACAAGTACTTTTATCTCATTTATTCTTCCCTCTAACCTGTGAGGTTAATAATATGACAAGAAGGTAAAGGAAATGAGAACCATTATATCACAGCCTTTACAGGCTTCTTTAATTTTGACACATTCATGTCATCTCTTCACTTTCCCAGTAAGGTAGGAAAAGTATCCAGGTGAAGGCCTGTGGCACAGAGGAGGGTGATATGAAGGCCATGCTTGTATGAAAATGTGGTGAGGCTATTATAGAGAGCTGGATGCTAGAGGGACCCCTACATCAATATATCTTCAATTGTGTCATGTTTCAAGCAATGTTCCATGAACAAAATAGATGCTTTTATATATAATAGCCAAGATATGGAAGCAACTTAAGTGCCCATTGATAGATGAGTGGATAAAGAAGAGCTGGTACATATATAAAATGGAATATTACTCAACTATAAAAAATGAAATCTTAACCACTTGCGACCACATGGGTAAACCTAGAGTATTATACTAAGTGAAATAAGTCAAACAGAGAAACACAAATACCATATGATGTCATTTATATGTGGAATCTAAAAAGCAAAATAAATAAACAAACAAAACAAACAATCTCATAGATACAGAGATCAAATTAACAGTTGCCAGATAGAGGTGGGTTGTAGGGATAGGTGAAAAAGGTGAAGGGGTTAAGTACAAATTGGTAGTTATAAAATAGTCATGGGGATGTGAAGTATAGCACAGGGAATACAGTCAATAATATTGTAATAACTATGTGTGGTGTCAGGTACTGGACTTATCAGAGTGATCACTTTGTGAAGTATATAAATATCTAATCACTATTTTGTACACCTGAAGCTAATATAATATATGTCAACTATAATTGAATTTTTTTAATTTAAATAGATGCTAATAAGTGTATTTCTCCTAAAATTCATTGAAATTTTTCTTAAATATTATTCATTTATTTATTTATTTTTAGAGAGGGGAAAAGAGGGAGAAAGAGAAGAAGAGAAACATCCATGTGTGGTTACCTCTTGCATGCCCGCTACTGGGGACCTGACCCCCAACACAGGCATGTATCCTGACTGGGAATCGAACCTGTGACCCTTTGGTTCATAGCCCAGCATTCAATCCACTAAGCCACACCTGCCAGGGCAAGAATTCATTGAAATATTAATAGTCATATACCAGTGCTCCACCACACTCAAGCCTTGGGAAATGGAAATACTATATTCATTTATATTTATTTTAAATTACCCTCCAAGATACCACTTGCAAAGTTGATGAGATGTCTAACGTCAGTTGTTGGGGCTTCCTTCTTTCCTCCACTTGATCTTACTAGGACCTCATGACTCTGGAAAATGAGGAAGTGAAGAAACTGATCCTTATTCCAGAACAATGATCCTTAGGCTCAGGATATTGCTAATGAACTCCATCAGCTGTTCATGGAGTAATTCTGGGCATCTGGAGAACTGCTTGTCACCATGACTCCACCACCCACAGGTCCAGCCACGGAGGTCTTTGCTGCTTCTGCCAGGACCACAGCCATAGTGGCTCTCTCCACAGTGGATGTCTTCTGTGCTGGCAACACCATCCCAGTACCTGTCACTTCAGGGTGCTTTCTCTAACACCCTTGGAAACAACCTCCCATCTCCTCTTGGAGTTGTGTGGAGACTCAACACCTTACTCTCTTGACCTTAAAGCAAAAAAATCTTCATCCTGCTCCTTCTGAGATAATCCAGGCTAACTACCCTACTGGCGCCTAAGCCTCTCTAACAAAAATGGGGTGGGAGGATAGGAAGGGTTGGAGAAAAGTTTCATAAAGTCTTGTGTCTCTGACAATGGTAAAGTGGGAGCATTTGGGAAAAGAGGCCTGCTTGGGAGAGAAAATAACCTCCTTGGACTGTAAATATCCATGGAGTTAGCAAGTCTGCATTACATCCCTACCCTGTCCCGGGCACCAAGGGTGGGATGGTGAGCAGAACTAACAAAGACCCTGCTGTCATGAAATCCAAATTCTCCTGGGCAGATGGACAACAAACAAGTAACTGGACAAAATAATTACTGGTTTTTGAGAAGTGCTAAGAGAGAAGTTGGCAGAGTGATATAAAGGACTTTGTTAGATGTGATAATCAAGGATGATGTTTAAATCAAGGCCTGGAGGATGGGAGAAAACAACCACACAGATTTCAGAGGAAGGGTCCTCCCAGACAGCAGGAATGGCATGTAGCAATGAGCCAAAGCAAGACAGAGGCTGTTGACCTGAACAGAAAGGAAGCTAGCGTGACCTGCATGTAAGGAGGAAGGACAATGCCACAGAGGTAAACATGGCCAAGCCGGGCAGGGCCTCACAGTTCAAGGCAGGGAGTCTAGACTTTATTCCTGGTGAAACAGGAAGCCATCATTGGGTGTTAGAGCAGCAACAGGATATAATTTACCTTTTGGCTGCTGTATGGGAAATTAATTAGATTAAATGAGAAACCAGCTAGGAGACTATTGTAAGAATTTAGATTAAGATAACAGTGGCTTGAACTAGATGGAAAGAAGTGGATGGGCCTGAGATGTATTTTGAAAGCAGAGCCACAGGACATGCTGATAGATTGAATGGAATGAGACAAAGTAAGGAACCAAAGATGACTTCTAGGTTTGAAGCAACTGGGTTCATGTTGTTACTGTTTTCTGAAAAGGGAAATAATAAAATAGTAACAAGGATTGAGGAAGTTAGGTCTCCACCAGGAGTTCCATTCTTGATACATTAGGCATCCAGATGGAGATGTCACTTAAGAAGGTAAATATATCAGTCTAGAGGTTTGAGAAAATCTGGGGTTAGAGACATGAATTTGTTCCAAGCATCTAGTGAAAAAAATAGAGAGCAAAGAGCCTAAAAACAAGTCCTGGTGATTAAAAAGGGAAGGAAGGGCTTGGATAGAAACTGGAAAATCATGTCCTTGCCAATCAGAAGGAAACTATGAGTGTCTGGTAATTTAGAAGTACAGGGAAGAAAACATTTAATGAAAGCTAGTGGCCCTATGTCAAATACTGCTCACAAATTAATAAGAGGAAAACAGGGGTTCTCTATTGGGTTTGGCAGTGTTGGAGCCAGTTGGTGATGTGTACAAGAGAAGTTTCAATGCCAGGGTCAAAGCCAAATTGAGCTGAATTGAAAAATGATGGGAAATGAGAAATGGGGAGAGTGAAGGCAGGCAACGTTTTGAGACATTTTTCTTTGTAGAACTGCAAAGAAATGGGGCATTGTCCAGAGAAAGATGTGGAATTAAAGGATGTTTTATTTTAACACATTGCGTACCGTTCACGAGTTTTCGCGTGGTTCACGCGCCATCTGTTAAGGATGGCTCACGAGTTTTCTCGTTTTTCATGCGCCATCTGTTATGGACCTTAGATGTCAACACACTGTCTTGTCCACATCAAATGAAGCGATCTCATTGGTGGAAACCGTGCAGGTCAATCTACGAAAAACTATATAATTGCATGAACCCATAAAGCATTGCAGTTACATTGTATTTTGGTCATTTGAATAGTCTTCGTCTTAAAGTTCCTGGCGCTTTTAGAAATGCCTCCTCTCAGAAAAAGGAAGGAAACCAACAAAACTGATACACTTCCGGAAGTATCTAACGATAATTTATCAGATATTCCTAGTGAGATCGACTATGCGGATGACTGTTTTGACAATTCCGGAGACAATCTGTAGCTTTGATGATTTAAATAACGTGCAGTTTGCCCCAAAATGTGCGGTCCCTGGCATGTCTTAGAGATTTCTATGCGGTATGCAATGTGTTAAGATGGGAGGTACTAGAGCATCTTTGCATAATAATAAAAAATGGTCCAGTAGAGAAGGAGAGA
>VMDR010005571.1:0-50852 GCA_007922815.1 Macrotus californicus
ACTCCATTTCTGTTACTGAGGTGGACAACATCACTAGATTACTCTTAAGTTACTATAAAACTATATTCACAGACTCACACTAAGGATGATAAGGGCCGCTGGGATATGTTGGAAATGGTGTACGTTGACCCTTCAGTGGGACAGGCTAAAAAAGTGAGGTTTTTAAAATTATCTTCTAAACCAATTAGTGGGAAGTGGGCCAAGTCGGAAGACAGAGTGAACAGTACAGAGCCAGCTTAGGAATAGAGTTACAGGGACAAGCAGGGGTTGTTCAATGAATAGAAGAAAAGTAAGATACTTGGTTCCTAGTCATATAGGGCCCTGAGGTCAAATGTACTCAAAGCCAAAGCCTTTTTACCCGTACCCCCTTTATTCAGTAAGATGACCTTGTCCCAAGAGGGAAACAAAAAGTCAGTCTTTGATTACTCTGAAAGAGAGAAAAGGGCAGAAATGATAGATAGATAGATAGATAGATAGATAGATAGATAGATAGATAGATAGATAGAAAGATAGATAGATAGATAGATAGATAGATAGATAGAAAGATAGATGGATAGAAACATGTTCCTCTATGTCTTCACTTTGGAGAACATACCAATCCAACTTTTTTAAATCCTCACCTAAGGAAAAACATCAATGTGAGAGAGAGACACCAGTTGGTTGCCTTTTGTACATTCCCCCATCAGAGATCGAACCCACAACCTTTGGATGCACAGGACAACACTCCAAATAACTGTGCCACCTGGCCAGGGCTCGATCTGACTCTATTCCTTACTGTCTCCAAACAAACCCATCAATTCGACCAGTCACCCCAATGACCTTCACCCACCCAGGTTCCTACCAGCCCCTTTCTAGTTCGTTGCTGCATCTCTTCGAGCCTGCACCCATTCATCCTACTAATTTGTTGAATGAGTTAATAAGTAAGTGACTATCACCCAAGTTGAACACATAAGGATTCAAATCAACGCCAAATTCTAGATGAACAAGGCTTAGACTTCCAATGCTATTTGGGACAGAAGCAACGTTTTGACTCCAGATTTTTACTGAAAAGGGAAGGTCCACGACTAACAATGCATTCTGAGGCCCTGGGGGCCTTATGCTGAGAAAGGCATTTTGCGTTTCATCCTGTGGGAAAAGCCTGGGTCAGCTGCCACCAAATCTCACCCTCATTATTGCTATTGCTCAACCAGTGTGTGGTCAAAGCCATTGATAATGAAGAACAGACATCCCTGGGATATGTTTTAAAGTACAAGGTCATTGTATTAGAAGAACTGCCAATGCTAGGGGAGGAAAGGACCCAATAAATGAGAACAACATTTAATTATAGTCATTTTATTTATTCATTTTGCCAAGACTGCTTAATGTGTAATGTTGAAGATAAAATAAAGGGGAAAAACAACAAAGCACAAATTCTCCTCTTATTTTTTAATAAGTAAATAAATGAAGATGTCTGATAATGGGAGCTGGAGAGAGACAGATGCTTTAATTAGCACATCCTGATGTGCAAGCTGAGGCAAGGAAAGGAGAGGTCTTTTCTCATTGCAGTCTGTGTCAATTCAGAGTACCATCACTGCTGTTGTCTCCTATGTTGAACTCTAAAGTTTTGAATTTTAAAAAGTGGACAAACCCCCATCTGCTTTTCAGAGCACAGCCATAACCACTGAATGATGTGGCACCTGGTGACAGCCACCCTGGGAGATCTGTCCTTCTTCCTCTCTGTATGTACCTGCTCTCTGCAAAAGAAAGAGGGGAAAGTGGCTACGTTGGAGACTGCATCACACCCATCCTGGAGGGTATCTGCGGACCACCCAGGCATCCAAGGGGATCAGTGGCAACTCAAGGGGGCTTCAGAGAGAACCAGGAAGCTGAGCCTGCCTCCTAGAACGAGACCATGTGCTGATGCAGCAGGACACGTGCTGCGGGGTTTATCTGATTTCTCTCTCACGCAAGCCCATGGGGAAAGTATTACTCTCCTCAGTTTATGAGAAGGGAACTTAAAGATCACACAACTGTTAAGTGCAAAGCTAGAATTTGGAACCAGTTCTCTCCAGCCCCAAACCACTGCCTGCTCAATGGAAGGAAAACTGATCTTAGATCAGGTCTGACTTCATACGCATACATATTCTTTTTTTTTAGGAAGCTGTCTGGAAGTGCACACTTGAATTATTCTGATTTGCTAATCGAATTTTCTGAGGTGAAAAACATCTTAAGATTTAGGCCTCAGCAGCTCTCACAGCTCACTGTTGTCCCTGACAGCTAGGGAAACAAATTCAAAAGCCTGGGAGCTGCCCTGCATGCTTAAAACAGGTCAATGTGTCATATCTGAATTTCTCTTTCCCCCACAGTTCTACAAATACCTCTTCCCCTCTCTTAATTGGGGCTTAGTTCTCTGACTAAATGGTTGGATTGCTGGATGCTGGAAGTGGTCCACCAGGGGACAGACAATGTCCCCTTACCAGAATTTCCTGAACACAAACTAGGTTAGACTCTGAGAGAACACCCATGCAGAATAAGTTGTGTATTGGCCACGGCGGCAGAACTATTCATCCCAAGCATCTTCACAAGAAACGTTCTGCACAAAAAAGGAGGGAATAAAGGAACGTCCAAGTGGCCACCAGGACACTCAGAGCAAAACCCCTATGTCTGCAGTGGACTTAGATTGATAACGCGGCTCTCTTTATAAAACAGATGGACCTCTTTCAACACAGGTTTTACATGATTGTGTTTCTAAACAATTCTGTAATAAACGATACATAATTCTCCAGCACATCTTCTCACTGAGCACTTCACTTTGCCACATACACACACAAGATCCATGAGGGCTGTACCAGAAAAGATGCTGACCAACATTAGAACATCCTAAAACACTAACGTCAGGATCCTGATTTGAGCCTTGTGATCAGGATTTGACAATCTATGTGTCAGTGCATGGACATTTAAAAATGTTTCTGTGAGTATCTGTCCCTCAGTTAAAGTGCGTTTAGACATAATGCCCTCAGGCCTGATTTCAGAGGAGCTTATCTTCAGTTACATATGAGGTGTAAATAAATATTTGTGGAGAGAGGGAGTTAGAAAAGGAACAGGAAAACTAACTAGCTAGTCTATTGAAAAGAAAAACTTTCTGAATTTTTCTACAGAAAGCAAAGAGAAAAACACGCCCAAGATCACTAGGCATTTCCGCAGTACATTAGACACACACCAACCAATTAGTGACCCAAGAGGAACAGCATCTCAGAGGCAGGCAGTCTATGGCCCTTTCATGATACTCATTTGTATGCAGAGCAGCCCTATTTGGACCCTTCCTGTAACCCTCGGTGCTACCTGCTCCTGCCCAGATATTAGCTCCCTGAGTCCAAGAATTACAATCCCCTGTGTTACTCACAACCTCGCTGCATATCCACATCCTCTCTCACTTAGTAACAATGTAAGGGGACTTTGGGTCTTTTCACCATCACCCCACTCTCTTGATGTCCCACACTGCGTGACACATCATCAGGCACTTCCAGGAAGTACTCCTGCAGGGGCCAGGGAGGAAAAGCAGAATACTGGGGTGACCCATCAGAAACAGCAGAGGCCCTTCCTTGGGCTGAGATGAGGTGCAGAACAAGAGAGTAATGACATTAAGTGTGGCAAAAGCAAACTTTACATTCAACCAGCATCTTCCCCTTGAGAACCTCATACACTGAACATGAACTCATTTGCTCTGTCAGCATCCCCATGAGATAGACAGGCAAGCAGGCATCATCTTCTTCATTTCTAAGGAAAGATATCAAGGCACATAGAGGTTAGGTAACTTGTTCAAGGTCACATAGCTAATCAGCATTCACCATCTTTTGATGATCTGATCGAAGTTCATACACTTTTTCCACTACTCTCTTGATTCCTTTCATTTCAGCAACCATAAGATGTAACCAGGTATCCAGCAGAAATTCCAGTACATTAACCACATGCCTCTACCCACTGAATAAATAAAGATGCTGAAGTACAGGACATGAGAAGTGGGGAGAGTGCCTATGCTGGGAGTAGAGTCCAAACTGACTCAAAGGGAAGCATCACTGGCTCAATGTCAGAGATGAAAGTCATCTCAGACTCTACCTATCCTGAGGCAGGATTCCCTTCTCCAAGCACACATTGCCCTGTGTCATATTTCACTGAGAGTCTCATGCTTAGTCAGAGGGTTCCAAAAAAACCACTCCAGTGGAATTTGGGAAATCCCTCTCTAGCCAACGGTGAGAAGATGTTACAATAGCAATCACTCTTCTCAAAATCCCTGTTTGGAAGAGAATTATCACTAGATTAGCAGCTAAATTTCTCATGGATTAAGGATTAAACTGTGAGTTTATCTGTTAGCCATTTGGTAGTATTACGAAACTTGCTTCATACGAAAATCTCAAATCATAGAATTGCCTGAAAAACATGCTCCCCCACTTAGAGATAAATACATGCACAGATTCACAAAAGGAGAAAAACGGAACATGAGGAGGAAACAGAAGGAATATGGTTTTGTGCCACTCGAGTAATTTAGGGAAAAATCAGCAGAGTAGAGACCACAGAGGGTTTTGCCCCAGAACACCACAATTTATTGCTGATGTCTGTTGTGGGCACAGCTTTAGAGAGTGGTGGAACACAAGACTCACAATTCCCATGTCTAAGCCCCTCGTTTGATACCTGAGGTTCTTCCTTAGGAGGATATTTTCCATTAATATCTCACCTGTCTGCGTGGGCTGGGCAAAGGGCACTGATAATCTTTTCAAGGACTGGAATAGTAAAAACATCCTTGGGAGCTAATGAGATTATCTTTCCAGGTCAGAAGGCAGATTTGTTTCCTGACCAGTAAACAAAAATAAGAGTATCTCCTTCCCCAAAGCCATTCCAGGAGAGTATGGTCTCCTTCCTCTCTCCAAGAAGACTGGCTTCCATTCCAGAGTAAAAAGAAGTTTCTCTCTCTCCACCCCCACCCCAAAGGGGAGAATGAGCAGGTCACCAGCAGCCTGAAAATCAGAGTTTTCTAACTTGAGAGGTCCTCTCCTCGACGTGTCCCACTGCATGTGCAGGTATCACCACCTGTCACTCACCACCACCCTGTGGGGGTTGGGACTCAGAGAACTGATGCAAGAGATTATTATTCTGGTTACTGCTTTTGCCATCAGTAATTAATGTTTTTTCTCTCCAACCCAGATCTCATGTCTTCTGTCAGTATATATACTAACAATAGTGTGTGTATATGTATGCACATGTGTATCTGTGTGTATACATGCATGTGTGTGTATATAGTTGTATACATGTGTGCATGTATAGTATACATGGATATGCACACACATATGAGATCTGTCCAGAAGGTATCCAGCCAGGTAATATGAAAAATAGAGACATTTACTGAAGAAGAAACAAGAAACATTGTACATAGGACAATGATGCCTCAGTCCCCTTCATAGTAGGCACCTTGGGACCTCACACAGTTCTCCCAATCAACATCAGCTACCCTGTTGTATTTTCCTGAATTTCATCTACAGTCTGAATTTTAGTTTTGAGAAAAGCCAGAAGTTGAAGGGTGCCACATCTGGGCTGTAGGGGCACTGAGTCACCTGGGTGATTTGATGTTTCACCAAAAGACTCTGTATAAGATGTGATTCATGAGCGGGCACATTGTCATGATGAAGCTACCAATCATCAGTTGCCCATAGCTGTGGACTTCTGAATCAGTCAAATAGTTTCTGTGGAGGAACATTCAAGCTTAATGCAAAATTTGATGCAAATTTGTTGCTCTACTCAGTCATTTTGAATGCAACGGCCACACAGTACACATGCTCACTCAACAGTGTCTACCACCCTCACTAAGTAATACAGTAAAGTCATCATTGTTCAAGCATGTGCATTCCAGGCCACTCTCCTTGGCTGACAGGTTACACTGATGTCGTGCAAACTGTTCTCATGTTAGGAACGGCTGGACGTTTTCTGGACAGACATTGTACATTTATCAAACATGTGTATGTACACCATATCCATGGATATACACACACACACATATATATATTAGCCACATGTATATATAATCACACATATATGTATAAAACTGTGGCAGTCTACTTTGTTAGCTTGCAAGCCTCACCCTTCACAGTGTCTGACTTTAACAATCCTAATTCTCAGTTCAGTGTTCTGTCCACTCACTGCAATGTGTTGCCGTGACCTATCAGAAACAGCAGAGGCCCTTCCTTGGGCAGAGATGAGGAGCAAAACAAGAGGATGATGACATTTAGTGGAGCAGAACAAGAAAAAAAATGAATAAAAATCAGAGAGATTGTAAGAAAGGATGAGAAACTCAGTCAGAGAAAGAATGAGAAATGGCATACGCACAGGGAAGGCAAACAAAGACAGAATCGTGTGTGAGAGAGAGAAAATTAGTAAGACAAACTTTAGAAGTGTGAAGTCGAAATAGTGTTGTAAAAAGTCTCTCCCAAAATGCTTGAGTCATTAAAGCAGAAAGCCATCACGTACTCGCATTCCCACTGAGGTCCCCACTGAACACAGGAGAAACCCGAGCCGCAGAGAGCCAAGCACACCTGCTAACATGCCTTATTCACCAGCTCTGACAAGCTTTGGGGAAGCAAACCTGAGCGGCTTTGGTGCCTTCCTTTCCAAGGTTTGTTTTCTCGCCCAGTTCTTAGAGATGCTGTCACTGGGAGCCTCTAATTTGAGGCCTCCCACAGGAAGGGGTGGGGGACTTGTCACATGCAGAAAAACAACAGTGCTGTCTGCCTGCAGTGTTTACAAAGGACGGATCACGCCAGACACATCCACAGTGCTGCTGACAGGCCTGAGAGGGGGCAGGATGGACAGCAGCAGCCCTGCTGAACACAGTGTGTTTGGACGCTCAGCAAGTCGTTTGATGCCCATCAGGACATTGTATTTGCAAATTCATTCAAATTGACTAAGAGAAGGCCACAGCTTTTCTGAACTAAAACCACAAAACTGTAAGACGGGAGAAGAAAAATCATAGAGAGAGAAGCCTGGAACTTGGAGGGAGGGCAGGAGGGGTCAGACGGGTTCCTGAGGAGTGAGTACAGCTCCGTGAGTTGGGTTTTGGGCAAAAGGAAGGAGAATAGCTACACCCCCGCCCTGAGGATAGGGGTGACTGCTTGCAGAGCTCTCCACAAATCAGTGAATTCTCAGGGGTCTTCTCTATGGAATGGGGACAGTGGTACTAATGGATCTCGTGGAGCTATTGCTTACAAAAGAATAAAAATGTTCTGAAGGCACTTGGTAAATACAAAGTGCTATACAAATGGCAATAATAACGTCAAATTTTATTTAACATCTTCATTAGGGACTCAGAGTAGAGCAGGCAGGCTGTTAATGAAATCTGCAGAGAGTACTAAATTGGTCACTGCTGGCAACAGCATGGCCGGACAGGCAAACGCCCAAGGGATACCATGCACCGTGAACAAGCATACTTCCAGGACAGCAGGTTTGGTCCCTCCCTCAGCTATTAACTGGCCCTGCTGAAGGGACCTCCTATGAGGGTGGCTGGGGAAAACACACTGAGCCTTCTCCTCACCACCCCCATGTTTATCCAGGTGGAATCAGATAAAAATGAACACTGGAGAGGATGTGAAAGGAGGGATATGAAAACTGTCCCAGTGGAAGTGTGGCATGTTGGGATGATCTTACTCCTCACTTGTGGTGATGGCTGGTCACAGGAAGTGTGATAATGCAATTGCATTACTTGGTGGTATCTCTAGGGAGTAGATGATGCTCTTTCAAGAGTTGGGCCTATAGGCTTGGCTTCTAAGACATCATACCCTCTCTGGGCTTCTGTCTTCCAGGAGAAAAAGGGCAAGATTCTAAATCCACACCTGGACCTGTGTGAGCACAAAGGCCAAGAGAACAAAAATCAGCCTTGAGAGCCCATGGCTATGCCCCTGAGGCAACCCAAATGAGCCTCTGGGAGAACCCAAACTCTTTACCAGGACTTATACAGCTCTTCATGATCTAGTCCTTGCTTACCTTTCTAGCCTTCCCTCTCACCACCCACAAATGACACCCGAGCCATGCTATGCCATGTCCAGCTCCTTGACCCAATGTACACATTGCTCCATCTGCCAGAAACACCATTTTTTCCCTCCTCGCCTGACTAAATCAACTTACCTTTTGGGTCTCAGCTGTCCCCCAACTGCACTGAGTACTCATCTTCTATGGTCCCACAGCACCTTTAGCTTTCTCATCAGAGATCCTGACTCAACGTTATTTATTAATTGCCTTCTCTGAGCTAGGCACTATGGCGAGAATATGATATGCAACAAGACACACCATTCCCACCTCACATGAAGAGTGGTTCTCAAACTTGGATACACATTAGCATCATCTGGGAAGCCTCTTTAAAAATATCAATGCCATTGCAATTTAATTGGTCTGGAGCAGAATAAACACCTATTTCTCTCTCCTATCCTCCCAAGGTACCTTGCCTATAGTCCAGTTCTGAACCAGCTTAAGGTGTCTAGCTGTCGCTGCAACCAAACAAGGAGGAGCAGGCTTCTGTATAAGATAGTACATGATTTAATGCCATGTGTTGCCATCTTGGGGATATTGAAAATGTAATTGAATATTCATGAAAAAAAACATGCCAGCAACATCAGAAAAAATAAATCCCTAAGGGTAGAAATGTTGGCATTTTGTCAGGGGAGGTCAAGGATTCCTTGGTGACACCCTTCCCATCTGACTCACCCTCTTCATCTGAAACACATACATGGGTCTTGTTAAACTTGGGATACTGAGGGTTTGTTCTAGATCACTCTAGGAAAGAGAAAGACTCCAGAAAATATAATTTCTACTCCACATTCTATCCTGACACCATCAATGCTTGGTTACCATATTCTGTGAAGTAGCTCTTTATTTTTTTTCCCCAATGGAAACCCAGAGCTTGATCTACACTCACTGCTAAGTTGACTCTTTCCTAGGGGTTGCTCCTAGCAGCAGAACCTCTCGGAACCTGGCCTAGTAGCAGCCAATGCTGGATATGGTCCTACCCTGGCCACTGGCCCCAGCACCCTCTCTTCAGTAAGTCCACGAACAGATGCACAAGCCACAGCTGAAGAGCTAGTGTAGGCATATATATGACCCCAATTTGTGAGAAAACTTTTTTGAAACATGCTTCTGGGGATTAAAGTCTAATTAAACAAGCTCTCAACTCTTCGATTATTCTCACCGAGGTTTTCAGCCATTCTGAAACACAGTCACTTATGACTGACAGTTGTCATGAAGGATAATAATGTGGGAGCTATAAAAGATTCTGCCTACTCTCCTCATAGCAAAGAAAAAGTACTAGACTGGGAGTCATAAGATGTGGATTCTCCACCTGGGTCTGTCACCAGCTGGGTGTCATTGGGAAAATTGCTTCCCCTCCTCTCATCCTCCGTGTTCTCAGACATTAAATGGGGACATTAAAACTCAGGCACTCTTCTAAATGTTTTACATGCATTAAACTCCTTAATGCTCCAAACAGCCCTATGAAGCAGTACCATTACATTCTACTTTAAATAGAAAAGATTGAAGCACAGAGAATTAGCTTGCCTCAGTTCACACCTCTAGTGACCAGTGAGCAGAAAGTTGAACCAGCTAATCTGGCTCCAGCTTCTTTCCTCTTAAACACTAGGCTATAATAATGGCATAATAACAGTCAGTAACTATATCACCAGAGGCGGTGAAGATTAAATGAGATGATGCTCATACGAATGTGGCAAATATTAAATATACATTGATTGTATTATATAATGGGGTAGGATTTCAATAATTGTTGGGTAGGTCATGGCTAGATGTCTTCCCCTGAGGATGCCATCCACAGTTTACTCAATCCCTCTGCTTCCCAAAACTGACGGAGAAGCATGAAGAGGGGTGTGTAAAGTACAGCCTAGCGAATATACTCAATAGTATTCTAATAACTATGCATAGTGTCAGGTGGGGGTGAGATTTATCAGGATGATCACTTACTAAGTTATGCTTAAGTTACTAAGATATCTAATCACTGGGGGGTATACTTGAAACTAATATAATAATGTATGTCAGCTGCAGTTGAAAACAAAAAAAAATGATTGAAAAAAGAAAGAAATGTAAAAAGGGCAATATCATATGAGTTTAGAGAAAAATGTATAATTGAGCAAATGCACAACCCCATTCTGATGCCTGCAAGACAAATCTGGTCTTAAGAATAGCCAGAGAGAGTGATCAGCCTTTCTTTTTTTTTTTTTTAATCATTTTTATTGTTATTCTATTATAGTTATCCCAGTTGTCCCCCTTTGCCCTCCTCCACCCATCCCACCCCCTTATTCCCAGTTAATTCCCACAGTGAGGTAAGCCAGTCGGGAAAAGACAAATGCCATATAATCTCACCTATAAGAAAAATCTGATGAACAAAATTGACTAAGTAACAAAATGGAGTGGTAAGACTTCCTAACCAAAAAACAGCTCCCTGTCTAGGTGTGACCCTGCACAAAGCAACACGTCTTGTGTAAGGACTGCCCTCTACTTGCCCAGGCAAGGCTCTGAAATACAAATGCCCCAGGAGAAGACATGCTTTAAGTCCCACCTGCCACAGTGTAAGTTCATTCACCCCCCCTCTCTGAGGGAAGAATCATGTATGTGAGCTGTGGACATCTATCTGTAAGGGAAGAAAAATGTGGAAAGCAGGGGTAAAACACCCCAAATTTTGCATGGTTTACAACTTGGCCTTGTGCCACTTTGGTTCCAAATGCCTTGATTTTTGCTCCTCCTTTCAATCTGTCGTGGGAGGCAAAGCAGGGCACAGAAGGGAACTACATTTACGGAGCATAGATCAAGTGTCAGGCGCTGTGGAGCATGATTTCTCCAGCATTACTCCTGTAATTCTCACAACAGTCCTGAGATGTAGATACTCTCAACTCCCATACCCACCCCCAGGCTTTTTCTTTTTAATGGATAAAGAAAGGTCAGAGATATAAGTAATTTGGTAAGGTCCCATAAACCATAACCAGTATATCGGGCAGTAGAACTCAGATACGTCCAATTCCAAAGCTTGTCTTCTGTGCCGCCCACACTGCATACACAGTCCCTTGACCTCACAGAGCCTCAGGTCCCCTCTGTGGCAGGGTGGGAAATAGCCAGAGGGAGGTCATGTCCACCCGCTGATGAAAAGTTCATAGGCCCAGTCCCAGCCCTTCTCCCTCTGCCTTCACCGCTCATTCAGATGCAAAGCTCTGGACGTGAAAGAAGTGGCAGCAGGTGAGCAAAGGCCCAGAAAAGCGTTCACCTGTTCTCTCTCTCCCCACATGAAGCACCATCATTGTAAGCTTGAATCCCGCTGCCAGCCGGGCCCCTGTGTGGCTGAGAGGAAAATTATTTACAGCAAAGTCTGGCCTCTTGTGCCACTGTGTAATTCAAGGCAATTGCACTTCCAAATAGATCTTTTTGGAGAAAAATCAACAGTGGCTTTGCTTTCAATCTACTGGAAAATGAAGTCCTGTGAATGCATTACATAAGTCCACAGCAGGCAGAGTGAGGCATGCAGAAGCCCACAGCTCTGCCAAGAAGGTGAGGCACTGGTCCCTCCATGCCCCCAGGGGCCCCATCTCACCTGCCCCAGTCTACTCTGTCATGTGCTATGGCTTTGTGGAGTTGACCAGGGCTACTGGGAGGGAGCAAGGTGGGAGTAAAGCCTGACAAAACCATCTGCTGGGGCTTCAGGGTGGAAATGGGAACCAGAGAATCACAGAAAGCCCTGTTAGGGGAGAAGATCAGAGAATAGCCCCTGCCTTAGCCAACCTCAGTCTAATCTAATGCAACATGGTAACAGCCACCACACCCAACCACACAAACACACACAGCACCTGTGCCAAAATCCTTTCTTTTCTCTACTTTTAAATGTTTATTTTCCACTGTGAAGTCTCACCAAAGGACATTTTGAAAATACAGAAGCTCAGAAAGATGAAAATAGATGGTCCACAATCACTTGAACACGGTCATTGTTAACATTTTGATGGCTGTCTTGTTAGTATTGGTTTTTATCCACTTTTAGCTTAAACGAATTATTCCTGATGGGCTTCTCAGAAGGCCTCGGGCATTCTCCTCTGGGATCTTCTGCCAAGATGTTGATTGATGCACACTCCAGAGTTTTAAGATGCTAGATGGTCAATTGATTGGCCGGAGAGATAGTCTCTGGTCTGTTAGACTATGGAGAAGGACTCTTTAGTGGGGTACAAAGAGCACCAATCTGAGAATCGGGAGATGGTCACTCCAGCCCCACTTCTACCGTCATTAACTGTAGGACCTTGGGTACGTCACCTACTATTCCTTTCGAGTCTTACTTGCATTGTCCATAGTTAAAAACAAGATGGCAGAACACATTAGAAGTCTGATGAATGGGCTCTTGTATTTCTTATATTTCCTGAGAAAATCACTTACTCTCCCCATACACGGGAATTTTCACCTAAGCAACGGGGATGTCAATGCCTGTGTGCCAACAGGTCTCAGCCGTCGTGAGGGTCAAACCAAATGGTGCATGCAAAACAACTCTGATAACTGTACAAACCAAAGAAATAAAAGCAATCATTATGATTTTTAAAAACAGAGAAAAACACCTTGCCATATATCTTGTGAAAACACAAGGAGATGATAAATGTGATAGTACTACAAAAAGAATAAAACACCATATAGGAGGGAGATGAGGTGATCCAGGGAAGAAACAGAGTGAGGGGTGCTGTTCCTGCAATTCTGATAAGAAATCTGGAATAATGGGGGAGGGCTGCTGAGGGAGCAAGGAATAAAAAGAGAGTTATTTTTTTCTACCTTTACCCTCTTTGTCCAAAAAGGATTTGACTGCTTACCCCCTAAAGCTTCAGATGGCAGATCCAAATGCAGGTGGTATGACTTCAGTTTGGCTCTGCACCTTAGCAGGAGTTGAGAGGAAGCTGAGGCCCCTGCACCGATCTCAGCCGGAACATTTGCAAAGGTGGGGTCCAATGTGAAACACTCTCCAGCCTACAGACTGGGGTCTATTTAATTATTTTATGTGGTGAAGAAGCAGAAGAGACTACCCATCAGAAATTTGGGGGATTCCCCCCAAAGCTGCCAGACCATGGAATTAGTCACAGTCCGCCACCTTCTGGTGGGCCTATATATTACACAATTCCATGCGTTTGAATTCTAACTCTTTTGCCCCTGTTCAGAGTTTATAAGGTATCTTTTTCCAAGATAATATGCTGATTCCATAGCACCTCCAAGACCAAGACCAGGCCAGAAAAAATTGTTACAATTATGAAATGTGTCTACAGCAGCTCCCATGTTCTTATTCAAATTGTTCTCTCCAGCTTTTCCCTTTTTAGCCACCCAAGCCCAATGCTCTTAATTTATATGTAAGTACTCAGACCTACTGGTTCACCTTCCCCAACAATACTGGCATTTTAAAGAAGACCTAAGGGAATGGGCATTGATAACATCCATCCTACACATTCATTCAAATAGGTACTAGATATCTACTATGTGCAAGATACATTTTCATTGCCTAGGATCTTGTAATCTTTTGAGGAAAGTAAAAATATACCAAAATAACTACACAGGGCAAGGGGAATCAGATGAATATTAAAGATAACAGCCCTGGCTGGCATAGCCAGTGGATTGAGTGCAGACTGTGAACCAAAGGGTCACCAGTTCAATTCACAGTCAGAGCACATGCCTGGGTTGTGGGCCAGGTCCCCAAAACAGGGTGCATGAGAGGCAACCACGCATTGATATTTATCTCCCTCTCTTTCTCCTTCTCTTCCCCTCTCTCTAAAAATGAATAAACAGAATCTTTTTTAAAAAAGATAACAGATTCTTTAGGAATTCTGGAAGGGAAAAATCATTTATAGTTGGGGTATTCAGGGAAGGTGATTTTTGATCTTATAGTTGACGATTTTAACAGGAGATGGAGGACACTACATATCTAGTAAAAGGCATAAAAATACGCAACAGGGAAAAAGTAAGACTTTCTCATGTACTATTTCGACCACAGCACATCAGACAATAATGGCAACTAATAGTTACGTGATTTTATAAAGCCTCCTCTAAAAATTTTGTTTTCTCAATCATCCCACACGGTAGGTATTACCATAATTTATCCCATTTTACAGATGCAGAAACTAAGTCTAGAAGTAAATTTCTTGCTTTACGAAGATTCTATACCAGAGAAAGAACTTAGACCCAAGGATTCTATCTCCAAATCCCAGGCCACAGCAAATCCAATTAATTCAAAAAGAGAGTTTGCTACCATTCCGTGAAGGGCAAAGAACAATAAGCTAAAATATCCAGCTGATGGTGAGATTTCAGGCCCTCTCACAGTAGAATAGCATTCCCCTTTGGGGCCTGTGGTGGTGAACAGACGTGATCTTTGTTGTTTCTCTCCTTCTAGACAGGGCCTGACTCCTCACTGGTCACTCACTATCTTTCTTTTTAAAGATGCACCCTGGGCTCTACAACCATACAGGAGCTTACAAGTAATATAGAAAAGGTATTTCTTTTTTCCCTGCAGTGCATTTATCTGTTTGTTTGATGCTTTGCTCATTGCATTCTATGTTATCAGGCTTTAGGGTGCCTCAGCGAACTAAAACGATATAGTCAAAATGTATGATTAAAAGACTGAGCAGTGATAACAATGACATAATCATATTGTGCATTCATATCTCACTTGAGCATCTGTTATCTCATTTACTCACACAGAATCAGCAGCACTCTGAAATAGGAACGGCAGAATGTAGCAATCCAATTTTACTGATGGAAACATTGAAACAGAGAGGTTCGGTGATTTGCCTGGGGCCACACAGAAAGTTACTGCAACTTTAACCAGATCTCTTAACTCCCAAGCCAGTCTGCTGTTCACAGTAGTCCAGTCTCTCAGTTCAGGCAGGCTGAAATGAGAGGGACTGTGTTGCACCATCTGCTTCTGGGTTCAGCACCATGGACAGAGGTACCTAGGCCCAGTGCCCCCTCTTTAATGGCATACAGGGCTAGTGTCCAAAGAAAAGCTCACAAACTGGATTCTGGAACACTAAACCATGCCATGTGTCACAGAAAGGCTACACAGGTGCCTAGAGGTGTTGGCAATAATAATCACTGAGAAACAAGTCAGAGGCTGGGACCGACATCTTCACTGGCCTGACCTGGGTGGAGGCAAATGCAACCTTTAGGCAGAACAGCTACTCATTCTTCACCAGGTAAAACCTGGAATTAATTAATGATCAGTAATAGTTACCCTGGTATTCAAGTGCTGAACTGGTTCCAATTAACCAACCTTGTTTTCTCCTCTTACATCCCAAAATATTGTGAAAAACACTGGGCTATCAATTGTGAAAATAACAGCAGCATCAACCAATGTCTATTGTGTTCTTCCCTCTGTCAGGGCCTGGGCTAGGCACCTAAATGCTATGTCATCATTGGATGCTTCTAGAGGCAAGTATGAAATATATCTAAAATAGAGAGTCTGTGAAGAAAGCATTTTGGGAAATGATGATGCTCTGCTGAAAAGAAAATGAAATCTGAAGTTACACATCTTGCTTTAAGTCCTAGATCTTGGACACTTACTGAACTTCCCTGAACGTCCCTGAGTCCATTTGTAAAACTGGAGAATCACATTTTCCTAGGGCTGTTGAGAATACTATAAATAATGCACAGAAAGCTCAGAGCACAGTGTAAGCACACAGTGTTTGTTCAGTGGGCCCCTCCCTTCCCTCATCTCGCATGCGTATCTTTTTTTTTAGGTCCCAGCTCCAAATCATTGACTTGATATGAAGATAAAAATAAATTTGGGAGAAGGGGAAGGAGTAAGCTAAATAATATCTAGATAACCCTGAAGAGAATAGAACTTGTACTGAGTTAAGAAAAAAAAAGATAACGCCTCTAATGAGAGTCACATGAGGATATAGAGGGGTAGAGACGGGGCACATGATGGGTGTCTGGTGGTTGTGGCAAAAGTCAGGTGTATATGCTGTCAATCTTACTATGCTTGGCCACAGACCAGCAAAGGGAACAGGACCTATGACAAGGCTATGAGCCAATGAACATCATTCCTGGCCTTGCCTCCAACTCTCATCATTTGCAGGGCAGCTTCACTACCCAAACAGACAAGGAGCTAAAGGGGGGCAAGCAGGCTTTGGACCAGAACCATGAGCCCAGCTTCCAATGTTCACCTACATACCATGAACTCACTTTTACCTACCCTTCCTAATATGAGCATTAGAACTTATTGTCCCATTGAAGAGAGGAGAACCAAAAACCAAAATTGATGCATGAAGAACATCTCTTGAGAAACTGGAATCTACAGGAGCTTGATTGATGCGTTCATTCTTTCCACCTACTCACTGATCACCACCAGAAATAGTTGGTCTCCTCCATGAAGGAGTTCAGAGTCTAGTGAGGGACAAGCTACTCAAGGAAACTGGTGAATTCTTCAGTAAAGATGTGCCCAAGGCACCACACATGGGGATGGGAGAAGTGTAATGCCAACCACACTGCTCACTCATGTGTAGGAATATTTCTTGGCTTATTCGATATGTACAGATAGCCACTGAAGCCCCTTCTGCACCCAGCTGAAATTCTGCTTGTTCAGTCTGATCAGGCTCTAGGCCACCCCTCCCTTCCCAGGCCCTCTGGCTGCACTAAGACTCCAAGAACAACATATGTGTGTATCTGAAAGGGACCCTAGATATCATCTTGTCTGACCTTTTTAATATACAAACTGAGTCCCAGAGAGGTAATGACTTCTCCTAGGTTGCAAAGCAGGTGGGTAAAGAACTGGAACACAGATCTCCCCACAACCCCACCATAAAATGTGTTACATTACAAGTGTTCTCCTGCCTCAAATGTGGTTCTGCAGTCTCCTTGGTGAGTTTACAATTCTGTATCCCTTGCAAACTCATTTCCCTACAAGTCCCTCCACTGCTCTGAAAGCCTAATGAGATGACCGGAGTGCTAGGTCATTGATTAACAAGACACAGCTCTAGAGTTTAATTCAAGGGGAATTGGCATAATTTCTTCTATCTGCACTCTAACTATACTCACTCAAATAACAACCTGGATTATATTAAGTATCCTGGGGAGCCTCTCAAACACACCTCAAAATGATAATGACATCAGGCCTATCAAGTGCAGGATGCAGGTGAAGCCTCTCAGGTCCCACATTACATTACTGGTCAGGTTCTATGTAAACTCCTCCATCCTCTTGAGCTGAGTGACTGGAGGAAACCCACTCCCTAGGACAGCATATTGTGTTCTTGTCAACTGGGGACAATAATGACACTCCTCTTGCTAATGCATGGGCTCTTCAGGAGCTGTATTTCCCCTAGGGCTCCCAGGGAAGCAGAACTGTGGGGAATAAGTGATCTGGCCCAGGGCTTGGGCACCCTGGGCAGGAACATGGATTCTATGCAATGTAACCTGTAGCAACTAGAACTCCCCAACTCTGCACTTCCTCCTCTGTGAAATGGGGATACTATCATTACCAACCTCATCAGGTTATTTTGAGAATTAAGTAAAATATTTGAGTAAAGGAACTGATAAATATTATGGATCCCAGTAAATGTTACTTCCTCTTCCATTAAAGGGATGGGGGATGAGTGTCTTCATTTCTTTTTAAGCCCTAATGCTGATTTGATTGGAATTTGAATATTTTATTTTCTCTCTTCAAGTCCTTAGCTTCCCCTTTGCAAAAAGGACATCTTCTCTATATTCCAGAGAATATGACAGAATTATTCACTGTTCATGGATAAAGGTATGATTTACAATAGAAGCAATTCTAACAGAATTATTTATGTGTGGGCAAGAGGGAGACAATAAATGGTGAACTAAGTACCTACTATGCACCAAGAAATTTAAGCATGTTATTTCACATTACCCTGATAACACCCCTGGAGTGAGGGCATTTGGTACTACCCCATTTTACAGATGTGGAATGCGAGGTTAAATGACTCAAACCGATGTGAGATGTGCACCTTTGTCTGTCAGACTCCAAAGCCCATTTTCTTTTCCATTTATTCCCTGTTTGGGGAGAACAACCATCCACAGAAACCCTTAGGGTGAAAGTGTACAAACATAAACCACGCTAAATATGTGGACCTTCCGTGGGCCCTCCTGGCCTGGAGATTGATCTTCCCTTCATTGGGGTTTTAGATGATCAGGTGATGGATTTATGCCAGTGACCACCAGAGGGGGATAAGAGCTGGCAGCGTGCGGGTTGCATGTACAAGCATGCATACACACACATGCACAGTCTCTCCAGCAGCCTACCCAAACAATAATGGAGGATTAACATACACACAGAGGTCCCTTTGAAAACAAAGACCCTTGAAGAAACAGGGCTTCCTCTCAGCCTCTCCACTATTACCAAAGCCTCTGAGTCTGAGCACACTGTAAGCGGGGGGGGGGGGGGGGGAGGGAAAAGCAGACATCCCTACCCCAGGCAAAGGGTAGTCCTCTCTTGGAAAGAATAAAAAACAGATTTGACCCTCTCAGTCTTATATTCAAAGAACATCATGGAGACAGTTTTAAAAAATAGATTTCGAACCAGATGAGAGGGTTTTTAATCTTGGCTCAACCACACCAGTTACACAGTATGGCCAAGTCCCTTTATGCACTCCCAACCGTCCATTTCCTCACAAGGAAAGGGGGGTCCCGACACCCACCTCACAGGATTATTGTGAAGACAGAATGAAAGGAGGAGAGGCAAAGAGCTCTGCAAACTGTAGAGGTTATACAAATGCCAGCTGCTCTTACTGGTATGATAATTATGATTATTTACTCAGCATGGACACTCCAACTATGGCAAGGCCCTCTTCTGAACCACATAAGAGTAACAGGGCTCGGATTGTATGAAACAGAAGCAGAGGGAGTTGAGGTGGGAATAAACAGTCTGGAAGGGAAGATCCACATTCCCCAAACTGATATTTTTATGTTCTTCCTGCTTCTTCCCATCTTTGAGAGGCCCACCAGCCTATCAGTTTCCTAGGGCTGCTGTACCAAATAATCACAAATGAGGAGGTTTGGAAAAAAAACCTGGAATTGATTCTCTTGCAGTTTTAGGGGTCAGAAGTCTTAAATTAAAGTGTTGACAGAGCCAGCCACTACCCTCCCCGCTCTGGAGGCTCTCAGGGAGAATGTTTCCTGCCTCTTCTATCTCCCCATGGCTGTCAGAACTCCCTGGATTCCTTGGCTTCTGATCACATCACTGTAATCTCTGTCTTATCTATATATCACTTTCCCTTCTGCCTGTCAAATCTGCCCTGTGTGTCTTCTCTAAGATATATGGGTTTAGAGCCCACCTGAATAATCCAGGATGATCTCTTCATCTTGAGATCCTTAGCTTAATTATATCTGCAATGACCTTTTCCCCCAATAGGGTAACATTCACTGATTCAAGAAATTAGGACATGTCATAGCTATTTTGGGGGGAAGGCACACCATTCAACTCTACAAAGCCAAGGCAGAATAAACTAGAAAAATACACCACGTGAATTGTGTGATGTTGTTTTGTGGGACACCTAGAATGAGATACTAGCCCTGACCCTAAGAAGGGAGAAATGTGAGATTTGAATGATTTGAAGAACAAGAAGCAAGGTGGCCAGGGGGACAATGGGAAGGCTACCTGGGGTGGGGGTGGGGGTGACATTTGAACTGAGCTTTGAAGGATGGGTTTTGATGAGGGGTTGTAAGAAAAGAAAAGAGAAGGAAATCCTGGTGGTGGAAAGAGTAAGCAAAGATGTGGGGGTTGAAAAGAGGAATTTGGGAGAAGAAAATAGAGAGGAGAAAGAAGGTTGAAATGAAAGAGAATATATCTAGGTGGAGGCTGAAGGTAGAAGGATCTTACCCAGGGTCCCAGCTGAACAGAGAGAAAGCCAGAAATCGACTGTGGCAAGTGGCCGATTCCACTCCAGTGCCCCCTCCAACATGTTCTGCTAGGGCCAAACACTCTTCCCCCCTGCTCCAGTGGTCTGAAAGAATAGCTATTCTGCCTGTCCAAACTACTGCTCAAACATAAGCACTGCCCTGGGTAATTCTGCTCCTGACTGGGATGCAAACAGTTCCTGTAAGAGGCACAGCCTTGAAAACAGGAGCTGGCAGACTGAGGACAGACAGACAGACTGCCAACGATGCAATGCCACAGCAACAAATGCTGCCACCCCAATCTCCTGACACAGACAGTTGGACCCAGTTAATTGAAATACAAGCTTCAGGCAAAGGATTTACCCAAACAGCAAGAAAATAGCAGGAGGACGGGCTCACAGCATGCAGACAGACAAGATGAGAGCCCTTTAAGACAATGATTCAAATCAGGCAGCCCAGGTACAGACAGCGCTCAGCCTGGCACATCCCCTACCCCAACCCCTTCCTCACCTCCTCTTGGCCCTCTCCTCCTTCACCCCAAGGCACCTGGACAGGTCTGATTTACTCTAGGAAAAGCAGCTGCAGCTCCAGAGAGTGTGCAGGAAGAACATAGCTGATTTCACCTCTTTAACCCTGGAACTAGGAAAGCTGGCTCCGGTCTTCCCTAGGGAGGATCCCAAAGCTTTATCTTGAGTTGCATGACCTCTAGGAACCTCTGCACCAGAGAGATAAACCCCCATGCCCAAAAGGAAACCTTATCTCCCAACAAAGCATCTTTGCAAATTACTTTTTTTTTCTTCTCAGGGAAGGGAGTACAGTACTTAAAAAAATGAATAAATTCAATAACAGTAATAATAATTCTCATCAACTAATGCTCACATCCTGGCCAGCGCCTTGGGGAAGGAGGTGTGGGGCCTTCGGGAGGACTGTGCTGTGACTGGGGGTGAGTCATGTGCAGGGCGGGCAGCTTTGCTGAGGGTCCCGAGAAACCATGTCTGGTTTGAGAGATACAGCCGCCACCTCTCTTCATACAGAATAAACAAATGATTAACTGTCTCATTAGTAACTGTGCGGGAAGACACACAACTCACGTCCCAGCAGGTGGTGCAGCCAAGAGATTTATATTATTTAACAATAAAAGCAAAACAAATGTGGCCTTCCACTCACTGCCTGCCTGCATCTCCCACCATCAGCCCTCCCCCTATGCTAGAACAGGGCAGTAGCACCTGGTTGGGAGAGGAAGGAGCTGAAAGGAGGGAACAGGTGCTGGACTGCCCTCCTGGTATTTTAGGATTGGGGTTAGGGTGCAAATAGGTAGGGGTGTCGGAATGGAAGGAGGAAGAGAGAGAACGAGATGGCTCGGAAATGCAACACAATTTACTCCGGAACTGTGTAGGGGCGTTTACTTCCTGAGAAAGAGGACAGAACTTGAAGTCAAGAGATTTCAGTTCTAGCTGGGACCCTACCTACGTGTGTGACAAGTTGGGCAAATCCCGCCTCGGTTCCCATACCTGTAAAATGGGGGGAAGGGCTTTGTTTTTGTTTTTTTTAAAGCACTACATGAATGCAGGTCATCATTATCGCTGCCTTTTTATTATTACTGCATATTGTGGTTCAGGGATCAGACTGAACTCAGGCTGCCTGGGGTCAAATCCCAGACCCACTGCGTGCTGGCTATGTGATGTCAAGCATATAACTTCTCTTTGTGGGCCATAAAATGGGTGTGCCAATAACATTCAGCTCTCAGGGGTCAAGGTGAATTCCTGAAGAGCACTGGACAATGCCTGACACAGAGGAGTAGGCATTCACGGTGCTGAAGATGTTGGCTTGTTTATCCTTCTTCCTCACCGGTGCCCTTGTTTTTAACAGACAAGCTAGATTACACATCCAAGGGTTCCAGGTATGGATTCTTGCTCCCACCTCTAAGCTTTTCTCTATTTTTCCTCCTCTACCCAAAAAGGAAGTACACCAACTTTCCTAAGATAGGATCGCCTCTCCCCTCCTCTGGGGTTTTGATCCAAAAATCATCTCTCCCTTTTGCTGCCTTCAGATCCTTCCACTCCACTGGCTCCAGGTCCCTCTTCCTACAAATGTGATCAAGCCTCATTCCGCCTACAAACCACCCTCTGTCTATGCTATCTCGCCTCAAGCCACCATCTTTCCTCTCCCTTTTCCATCTAAGACAGCAATTGATCTTTGTGTCTACCTTATAGCTTTCATTCACTCTCCTGGCTCGGGGGCAAAAGGCACCAAACACATCCAGCTTGTCAAGTCTGTCCTGGGACCTCTCTCCAGGCTCCCACTTGAGCTTGCAGTGGCATGTGGCATTGCTGACCACCCCCAGGCTGCAATCCTCCGAACTGGAGCTCTGTCCTTGTTCCCTGCCCTCTTCTCTATGGTCACTTGGCCTCTTTCCCTAGTTCCTCATCCTGGCCCTTAAACTTTGTCCCCAGGAGAGAGGACGCAGTACTCTTCCCTTCTGGCATATGCTGCATGCTCCAAGTACCCAGGGGCCTGCAGAAGGGTCACATCCAGAGATGTGCTAAGGCTAAGGGCTTGGGGCAGTTTTGTTTGGCTGACAGAATGTGTTCAAAGGCTGTGTGACTGAGCAGGTGTTGGACTGGCTGCAATGCATGTGGCTTAACACCTGTTATCTTAAATCAGGCCACTTCAGACATTTCTGTCATCTCCCTACCTTGGTAGATGTTTCAGTGGGTGACCCCTGTGGCCAGGTTTGTGCAGGACAGCCTCACCTGCTTTGTTGAGCAAGCATCATCTCTTGTGTTCCTGGGAACCCAAACTTTATTTCTGCTAATATTCCTCTTCGGAGTTCAGAAACAAATTTCCAGCTGTTGAATCGACATGTCCTCTTGAGTGTCCTAAGAAGTCCTCAAGTATATCCAAATTTCTTTTCCTAATACCTGTCCATGTTGGTTAACAATGTCACCACCACCCTGGTGGGGCAAACAGTAACCTCAGCATCATTCTTGACTCCCAGTCAATTCTCCTGCTCCTGATTTCTAGCGAGCTACCAAGTTCTGTCAGTTTTACCTGAAAAATATCCAAAGAATATTTCCCTCTTTCTCTCTCTGTCCACCTTGTCACTGTCCTAGTGGGTCCTATTGCCTCTCAGTCCCCTAGTTCTCTCTTTTATCAACTCCATCTCGAATACTCTCCAAAATAGATTGGATTGAAGAATTACTTCATCCTCCACATATTTCCGACACCTCAAACACGTCCTCTCCTTCACTTCCCTCCCCAGTAAAATTTTTCAGTGGTTTCTCATTGGTTAAAGTGAAAATCACCTGTGGAGCTTGTTAAAATGCAGATTCCCAGCTCTTCACCCTAAACAGTCTAAGGCAATAATTCTCAGTGAGTTAGGAGATTATATTTTGCACAACCACCCTGGAGGATTTTAATACACAAATCACACTTTTTGAAACTCTGACCAGAAACCACATAACAATTATTAAGAACCTGGACTTTGAAGCCAGGCTACTTGGGGGTTGAATTCCAACTCTCTCAGAGTTCGCTGTGCCTTTCAGCATGTTTTACCCTCCATGCCTCGGTTTCTTCATCTAATGTATAAGGGTAATAACAACAACACCACCCTCATATTGAATGCTTATCAGGTGCCAGGCGCCATGCTATACACTTTAAATGCACAGATTCTTGCAATCATAACAGACATATGAAGTAGATGCTATTGCAGGGGCAGGCAAAAGTAGGTTTATGGTTGTTCATATGGAAACTAATACAATAATTAATAAACAATAATCCAAGAATAAACTGTTTCACATACTCACAACCGTAAACCTCCTTTTGCCCACCCTGTGTATACTCCACTTCCCAAATGTGGAAAGTGAAGCAAAGAGAGGATAAGTAACGTGCCTAAGCTCACTGGGCTAACAAGTGGCAGAGCTGGGTTTTGAATGCAGCATGGATCCAGAATGCATGCTCAGAGCTATCACCCACCAGGTGGTCATGGTTCGTGACATAGCCCCACAGGAAGCATTGAGCATGTTGCTCAGCACATAGTGAGAGATAAACAAAGGGCAGCCATCGTTCCCGTGATGGTTATTAGTACTGCTGCTCTCACTGCAAAACCAGATCTCCACTCCCCAGTTTGAAAGGGAGCAGAGTGTTGTGATTAAGCACACCCTAGCAAGCTGCATTGTCCAATCCAGTAGTCACTAGCCACAAGTGCCTATTTAAATTTAAATATGATAATCAAGATTAAATCAACTATAAAATTCAACGCCTCAGTCTCACTAGCCACATTTCAAGTGCTCAATAGCCCCATGTTGTTCATGACTACTAGACTAGAAGCACAGACTTAGAACTTTTCCTCCATTACAGAAAGTTCCGGTGGGTAGCACTGCTCTAGAGGTAGAGTGCTGGAATGGACCCATGGCTCTACTAGTTCTTTGGAATGACAATTTCCCCCCTGTATCTCAGTCTCCTCATCAGTAAAACACAGATAATAATAGTACCCACACCAGATGGCTGCTTTGAGGAATATGGTTAATATAGTTCATGTACTTAGAAAATAATTAATGTACCCTGGTATACAGTGGATGATATACAAGTGCTTGTATTCACTATGATGGGGGTGCTGGTATCATTATCAATATGATCATTTATACTTGGGCCACGTGGCACAACAAGCACTGACATTTAAACCTCTGCCTGTTGCCTATGCCTGAGATGTCCCTCTCTCCCACCTTTAATTCCCACTCACCTGACAAACTCCTACACTTCCTCCAAAGCCCAATCAACTCAAGATTTTCTCTCCATAGATTTCTCCAAAGCAATCTCACTTCTGGCACAATCCGTTGTTTCTCTAGCCTACAAAGTGTGGTGGCTCTGCCCACTGTTTATCTACTCGGTGAGTCTGAAGTCCAGTTTCTCTAGGTGCTTACCCCTGTCATGCTCCACTGAAACTCCTTCTTAGATCCACAGTTCTCCTTGGAAATGAGAACAGATCCCCCCACTGGGGGAGCACACTATACTGCATGCCGGCAGATGGAGCCTTGCAAAGCCTTTCATGATGAAATGTATCCAGTAAGAGAAGCCAATGTTATGTTGCGCCTTGGGCACTGTGTCCATCATGAGCCCCTGGGCACTAGTGCTTGTGACCTTTGAAAAATGCCACACTGGCTGAGATGTCTCTGTATGGTTCTTTGCCCAGCATTGAATTATTCTGAGTAAAAATGAAAATTGTTCCTTGAGTAATATCTCAAGTAGCTGAGCTGGAAGCCTAGGAGTTTGGGACCATGAGGAGAATAAAAGGTGGACACGGTTTTGTTTTCACAGGACATTTGCACCTCTAAGTGCCTCCTGGAGAAATAGTCAACTTTTTCAAAAAGAGAAACTTGCCAAACTTTGGAAGAGTGGGTTTGAGGTGACTACGGCGACCAAACCAGACTGAGGTGAGATACAGAGCATCACGATTTATTAGTTCTGCCTTTATTATTTTCTTTATTATTTCTATTTTCTGTCACTTTGACCACAGCCCTGCATTCCTTCTGAGACTCAGTTTCCCCACATGTGAAATGGGGGCAATAGTTTACCTTATAGAGAAATAACGTACACGCTTCTCACAAGACCTGTAGACCCTCAACCAATGGCAGCTAGTACTACTGCTAAGTCCTGGGAAAACTTTCCTTCCGAGAAAATCATATAAAATTTTAAAAGAATCAGAAAAGCGGAGACCAAATAGAAACACATTCCTGTGATATTCGGACTGAGATTTACCGGCCACGAGTAAGCAAACATGGGTCTCCAAAGTATCTATAACTCAGCAAGATTCCATACATGCCTATTTGCAAGAGCCATTTAATAATATGTGGAGTTCTACAGAATCCCCTCTAGAGTTATAAGTCAAGTTTCCATAGCAGGGGGTTGCGGAAAAGCAGAGACTGCTGGAGGCTTTAGGCAGACCCAAGTCCTTCTCTACCGGTTATTTCCAGACAACAAACAGGCCCAGGTCTCTTGCATTTAGTGAAACTGTTAGTCAACCCTGTTTTCCTCTCTTCTCACCATCTGTCTTCCTTCTGGTCCCAGCTGCTTTTAGAGGGCAGCGGTCTCCAGGTCTCCGTCTCTTCTTTGCTTCCCGTTCATTCACGGCCCATCGACCACAGCCTTCGCTCTCCCCACTGCACCGAAGCTTCTCTCCCCATGGCCACCAGGGACCTCTTTTCATTCATCACAGCTTCCCTCACATCTCAGTCACTGAGTGACTCCCCAGTGCAGGGCCTCAGTGACAGACGAATTCTTAGGAATGGCCCTTGCCCTGTCCAGCCCCCATCCCTCAGAGCGTGGGCAGTACCTGTGAACATGATGAGATACCATGGCCATGATTCTGTTATGTTAGACGGTGTTATGGGCTGACTGGTGTCCCCCTAATGTATAGGTTGAAGTCTTAACCCCCAGTCTCTCAGAATGCAACTTTATTTGGAAATAAGACTGTTTCAGATAGAATTAGTTATGATGAGGTCCGGAGGGTGGGCCCAAATCCAAAATGACTGGTGTCCTTATAAAAAGGGAAATTTGTACACAAGCAGGCATCCAGAGAAAATGCCTTGGGAACGCAAAGACGGCCATCTATAAGCAAAGGAGAGAGGGCTGGAATGTGGAATGGATGATTCCCTCTCAGCCCTCAGAAGGAACCTATGCTACCAAAGTCCTCCAGACTGTGAAACAATACACCTCTATTGTTAAAGCCACAGCAGCAAAAGAAGACTAATTCAGACTCCAACCCTCAGATCTCTCCCCTGAGGGTTTTTCTTGTAGGATAATGTAAATTCTGGGCTCTTAGCCATGGACTGCAAGGTGTTGACTAAGTTTGCTCGTCTCCTTCTTGCCTCAGTTTCCCCACTGGTCAGACATTCCCAGTTCCAACACTTAAAGCATTGCTTGTTGAAGTTGAGAAATGACAAGGGACATGGAGTGGGAGGTATTAGGAGTTTCGTTGAACTTCTTTCTTTAACCTGAGGAACAAGAGCTTTCCCAGACTACCAAAGCTCTCTGCTTCCCTCCGGTCTTCCTATCTGTCAGAAGAAAACTATTTCCTTCCCCATGCACACGTTCCCCCTTTTCAGCTCTCCCCACAACTGAGGTTTTCTACTGTTTGGGTAACAAGGTCAGGAATGCTGGTTCCAACTGGTGCCGAACAGCTTGACACCTCTCAGAGGCGCATCTTGGCAACCAGAAATGGGACAGCCAGTGGCATATTCCCTTCAGAAACACAGAGACAGCATCACAGGCACACATGGAGGAGAGAGGAGCTGAGACATGTCAACAAAAGAAATCTCTAAGAGAAGCTTTGGGAGATGGGTCTGGCAAACTGTACACATACCCAGGAGCAGCCTTGCGGATGAGTTGCTGCAATTCCTGTCTGGAAATTCCACAGGGTGAGTAAACTTGACTGGTGTTCTGAAAACACCAACCTCAGGATATAACTCCCAGAAATAAACTTTTCTTTCATATCACTCCTTACTCAAGCTCCAAACTCTCCTCTCCTCCAAGAGGCCTCATGAGCAGGGCGAATGTGTATCTCTTCCTCCCCCATAGTGGTGTCATCACTCTCTCTGAACACCCAGGGCAGAATCCTGGCAGTGGAAAGATGAAAGCCTTGGGCACAAATCCCAGCTCTGCCCCTCACTGGCTTACAGACTGCTGAACCTTAGTTTCATCATCTGTGAAGTGGCCACAGTAATAACACTTACCTCTAAGAGGTATTGCAATGAAATAATGTAAATTCATGTAAGGGAGCAAATCCACATAAAGCATATAGCTCAATAACTGCCTCTAGAAAGCATACAATGAAAGGTAAGATCAAATATTGCTGTTGCTATCATTCATTATGATTATTTTCTAATGTATAAAATAAAGAAGTAGACCAAATCATCTCTAAAGCCCACTTCAACTCTTCAGACTCTATAAGGTCTACACTAAAAATGCTCAGAGAGTTCTCCCCTGCCTACCACATTAAAACAAACATACCCCCATATATGTCCTCTCTCTCCCCTTTGTCTATACTCATGCTCTTTCCTTTTCCATGTGATTGGCACTTATTTCTGTCTGAATCCCATCAGTTTTCCAGGGCTCAAGAGTCACAATTTCCCAAGTGTCACTTCATCACTGGAACTTTCCTCATCCCTCAATTAGTAATCTCACTCATTGGTGCTTCTATTTGTAGCACCTTTAGGGAACATCACATCGTTTATGACATGGCTTTTTGAGGGTACTCATCCTCCCTGCCAGTTAGATTTAAGCTTTTTGAGATCAAGTGCAGAGTTCAATTCACCTTAATTTTCCACTAGTATCGATCAGATTCCCTGAATCTAGGAGAAATCTATAAACAATATTTGAATGAATGACTAAGTAAATGCAGAATCCCTCATAAGCCCTCTGGGAAGTAAAGAACTATCATCCTGGGAAATGTGCACGCTGCCCTGCTGGTCCATTTCAGAGACTTCTATGTTTCCTAAATACATCAAACCAGGATTTATGGGGGGTTTGAGTCACCTATTGGGTTACCCAAAAAGTCTGTTATGTTTTATTCTGTAAAATAAGACATTTTTCATTTTCACCAATAACTTTATTGATTTGGATATTTTGAGCTATCTCCTGCTATTGGCTTCTAGTGGGTAGAGGTCAGGGGTGCTGCTAAATATCTTCCAGTGTGTAAGCCCCACAGCAAAGAGTTATTTGGCTAAAATGTCAATAGTACCAAGAAACTTCTCAAACCGCTTTTGACACATTCAATCAGTCACAGCACCTTCTCCATCCACTGTACAAATCATTTTTGTGTGTTTCAGTTGTGTTTTAACATTTCTTGAAATAATAAACCATAGTACACTGAAAACACTGCATATATTCTTCCATCTTCAATATTAAAATGCTGCAAAAAAATTCACCAATTTTGATGTGTTTTTTTAAGTGCACACTGATATGACAGCTGTCACAATACAGTCTAGTGAAATTGTTTCAAATGAAGTTAAAGACAACTAAGTACTATTAGAGCCATGATATAGAAAAAAAGGAAATGAACTTTTTGGCCAACCCAATATTTAAAAATAACAATTCTTTTACTACAAACTCACTAAAAACCTGAAAACCTTTTAAAAGTTAGAAAAGAAGGGAGCTGAACACAAAGACAGGAGGATGGAGCAGACACTAACCACACTGGACCTACAATTCCCAGAAGTCTCCTTGGCCAACATGAATGCTAAGTGTTAGAAGGAACAACAACAAAACTGACTCTCCGAAGTTGCAGTCCAACTCTACAAGGTCACTTCCAAGTGATCACAGCTTCTGGTTGGCAGGTCAAGGTTAGTGGATTAGGATTTATTTCTTAATTGTTCCAAATGGTTTAGTATTGTTTCCATCACAGTGCCTCTACTTCTATAAACATGAGTTATCCAGTGCAGAGGAATGAAAGCCTTTAAGCTGGTATGGCAGGAAGAGTTTCCATTGGATGAGCTGGAGTACCACTCACCACGTGGGTCGAGATGGGTTCTAAATGATTCTTTGTCCTTCGGCTACAAATCTGAGGATATGGGCTGAGCAAAGGAATGAATGGTTTTCTGATAAGAGCATTGGACTAGAAATCAGGAGGCTTTGGGTGCTGGCTTTGCCCCTAGAAATGTGATTTTATGGAAGTGACTTAGCTTCTTTGATTATTATTTTTTCCGTCTGTAAAATTAAGGATTTGGGCTAGATTGGTAGAACCACTTGGCAATGGTTATTCTGTAAGCATTCTTCTAAGTATATCACTCCCCAGGGCTCAGTTGGCATAGGATGGACAAACTGGTATAGGATGAGACCTAGGCATCAGTGACTTTAAAGGTAAGAATCATTGGGATAGATAATCCTCCCTTTCAGTTCTAACCCTCTTTGCTTCTCTGGAAATCTTTTGAAAAACCAGGCAGCTTCCTTTTACATCACAGGGGATTAATCTGAGAGAGGGATCCGGTAGAAATCTAAGTGATCTGGGTGAGTGGAAATATTGACATTTTATCTCACAATGGTCTATAAACCTATATTCTTCTCAATAAGATATCTCCAAAGTGTTGTGCCCAGGCCTCTTTTCCTGGTCATCCCAACACCACACAGACCCTGTTACAATGGGGTTCAGCCAAGACAATGGGACAGAAATTGACACCAACAAGTGGAAGTCTCTCTGTGTGTCCAAGCAGTTCCCCATGCCAAGGGCAGATATTAATCATTGGGTTACTATCTGAGTGAGGATCTATTTTCCAACCTCTTTTCCCTTTCAATTCCATATGCCAGAGATACATTATCAAGTTAAGTTCCTTTATGGTGTGAATTCATCGCACTGATTAGTAAGTTTGGGCGGCTAGGATAGAATTTGTATCCCCACTGAAAAGAAAAAAACTGAGGCACTAACAGTGTCCAGAGAGAATAAATAGTAGTTATTAGGATGGAGTTGAGTTTTGCCTTGGGCTTAGAGTAAGATTTGGAGGGAGGATTAGGCATAAGGTGGTATAATGGTTCATTTTACATGTCAACTTGACTGGGTTGTATGGTATCCAGATAGTTGCTCAAACGTGATTCTGAGTACATCTGTTAGGGTGATTTTTGGTGAGATTAACATTTAAATTGATTGACTAATCAGGGGCGTCCAACCTGCCACTTGCGGGCTGCACACAGCCTAGTATGTCTATGAATGTAGCCCAACACAAAATGACAAATTCACTTAAAACATTGAGATTTCTTTTTGTGATTACGTGTCACAATATATTTAATGTGTGGCCCAAGACAACACTTCTTCTTCCAGTGTGGCCCAGAGATGCCAAAAGATTGGACACCCCTGGACTAAATAAAACAAATTGCCCTCCCTAGTGTGAGTGGGCCTCATCAATCAGTTGGAGGACTGAATAGAGCAAAGAAGTTGACCTTTCCCCAATTAAGAGAGAATCTTTCCTGCCTAATAAGCTTTGAATGAGGACCTCAGTGTTGTCTCTTTTTATCCCTGTCTTCGGGTTCTAACCAAAACATCTGCTTTCCCTGGTTATCCAGCCTGCCTGTCTTTAGAACTGCACCATTGATTGTCCTGGATCTCAGGCTTTTAAACCGAAATTGGAGGTGCACCATCAGATCTCCTAGGTCTCCAGCTTACCAGTTCACCCTGAATATCTGGGACTTGCCAGCTGAGCCAATTCCTTATTCTCTTCCTCATGTATATAGCCTGTTGGTTCTGTTTCTCTGAAGAACCCTGACTAATGCAGTTGGGGTAGAATTGAGAATTGAGTCGGAGTTACAGTTTGGTATAGGTTTGGAGTTAGGGTTAGGGTTGGCTCTGTGGCCTAGGATTGGTTGGAGGAGGGTGAAAGTTGATTAAGGAGACACAATGTCAAACATCTTTTCCTAATGTTATTGCTCACCTTGATAAATACAAGAAACCGAGGGACAACCAAGTACCAGTGCTATTCTTGACTCTGCTGATGACATTACGAATCATGGCAATACTTGTCCTTAGACTCAACTGTGTGTCATATGTTCTATTAGTTGTTTTGACTACTATTTCACTAAATCCTCTTATAAACCCTCGCAAATAAACAGTATCCTCTATTTTTAACACAATAAGAAACTGAGAGCACCCTGAGATGAGGAAATTCCTAAGAGAGGGTGTGATGCCTGAACTCACAGCCTTTCCGACTCTTTCTGACTGCAAAGCCATTTTGTGCCAATGTGCTGGCTGAGATGGTAAAGACTTGGGGACATCCCCCAAAGTACAAGAAACCAGAAGGACGATCCCTTCCTCAGTGGAGGGTCAGGAAATACCTCTGGCTAAGGGTTGGAGGTGGGGAGAGGATGATATATTCTCTTTCTTTCAGGGCAGCAGTGACACCTATGTTCTCGGCCCTGGGCTCTGATTTACAACCTCCATCCCTGAGCAAAGCTGGAGGCTGACTTTCCTTCCAGAGGAGACTGTCCTGCCTTGGCCTAAGCAACATGCAGCCTCCCTGTCTGTCTTCCGCTCTGTGACATCGTCAATGAATTATTTTCCTCCTTCAAGCAGCCCCTTCTGGGACCAACCCAAAGATGCAATTTCTTTTCTATTTTTCTCTCTTTCAGAAGCTTCTTTCCAGAGACATAAATGCTGGCCTCATTATATGGCTCTCAGGTAGAAGTCTATGTTAAAGAGGCTTCGATCAGTCTTTTAAATAAAGCTGGCAATGCACTGCACATACTGGGGGCTTTCTGTTCCCTGATGCAGTCAGACCAGGCTTCCTCCTGGCTCCTGCCAGCTTTGCCAAGGACCCCAGCATCTTCCTTCTCTCGCCCCCATGGTTTATCTCATAACAAACTTAGAATTAGTACATCAGCAGATTTTTAACGCTCATGCGGGAAAAGACAGGTTGCTCAATTCCTATGCCCCTGCCCAGAAAGTTGAGAAAAAGAAAAGTGAGAGAACTTCAGTCAGGTGAAGCCAGAGAAAAGCACTGCAGCTCTGACCCCTGGGCCACCTTCTCCCTCCCCACAAAACCCCCAGAGGTGCCCTTCCCTTGCCCTTGACCTTTTGATATCCTCTGTCTCCTCCTCAATGCTTTCTCCACTGGTTCTTTTAAAAAGAGCTTCCTCCTCCCAGGCTGGCTCTTCTCTATTAGGCAGCTCTGAGGCCTTGCAAAAACCATCAGACTTGGGGGTTAGAAAATTCTATTTCAAATCCCAGCTCTGCCTCTCACGAGATTTTTAATTTTTCTGGGCCTCTGTCCATGGTCTGTAACCTTGAGTGGTAGTGGCACAGCCTGTAGCCCATAGAATCCCTGTTCTCAGGGTATTACATGATGCTGGAACTCACAGGCCTGTGGAAGAAGCCAAACGGAAGTGTCTGCAAGAACAGCAGACCTGCAGGGTCTTTGGGGAAACAGTACTTGGGACACCCTGTAAGGGACCCCATAGCCCTCCTCCAAGTCCTCCCTAGCCCATGTCTCAATTTCCGTTCTGCTTCTTCTCAGGCCTGGCCTTTGATGAAACATCTAACTGGAAGGAAGTAAATGTGCTGTCTGGGAAATGAGATGAAGCAGACAGGCCCTGTGCTCCCTGGCTCCTTGGCCTCAGGGCAGAGGCAGCCTGCTTGCTCCCAGCGGACTGGGACCCAAGACTCACTTCCTGGAACAGCACAGGAAGTGCCCCCTGGAGCTGCCAGGAATCAGGAGCCCAGGCCTCTCACATGGTGTATATTTATAACTTCTTGGGCCTTGACTATGGGCCAAATGTTACATTCACAGCTAATTTCCTATTAATTAGGTGATGCAGTTTTTCAGCTAAATGAGTAATGAGCCAGACAGGAGCCCTGAAGTTCAAAAATGCCACAGACTATGGTGCAAATAGAAGTTGGATGGAGGAGGAGGGGCAGGGAGCCAAGATGGGAAATGGGGGAGGGGAGAAAATATGTTATTCTGGAGGTTGTTTCTGCAATAATGAAAGTATTAGTTATTGACCTTATGAAGCCCTTAGTAGATGGCTTTGCTGAGAATGTTTCTAACATTTGCCCCTCAGGGTACGAAGAGACTGCAGGAATGTAAAGGGACTAGTCAAGGAATGGGGGCTCTGCTGGCCTCCGAGCCAATGTTTCTCTGAGATGGTCTCTGGACCTTTGCATCAGCATCACCTGGTCCAACGGACTCACCTGGGGTGGAATCTGGGAAGCTGCAATGTTAACACCTCCCCCCAGGTCATCCCAACCGATGCTTGAGTTTGGGAAATGTTACCCCAGGGAAACTGGGATTTCTGGGCCATACTACAAGGGACCAAAGGGTCTCAGCTAAAACGTATACATGTTACTAGCACTCTTAACTGTTTACCAACTACCTTCCCTGTACTCCCTCCTCTCTTTAAATCCTACCAACCCATTTATAAGCTAGAGGCTACTGTTCCCCTGCAAATGAGACAACTGAGACTTCTCAAAGGTAAATAGTTTGGCTAAATCAAGATCTAGGAAGTGGCATAAGCAGGCTGGCTCATTCTAGGTACATTGGATACTGGGTCTATTTGCTAAAGACACCTTCTTCCAGTCCCAAATCATCACAATGAGACTCTGATAAACTTCTGAGTCTGCTATTCATGCCCTTCAGTGGATCCAACTCCAGGAAGCTGGAGATGATCAGAGCAACCAGGGACAGGAGACAGTGAGCACCCCAGGGACCAGCTTATACCCAATAGGATTCCAGAAGTTAAGAACACAGCTTTGGCATTCGGGTGCCTTTTTCTAAATATAGACTCTACTCTACTTTTTATCTTGTAAACTTTGGGCAAGGCAGTTTCATTTCTCTGTGGCTCCGTTTCCTTATTGTATTATGATGATAATAACAGTAAGCATCTCATTGTGTGGTTGGGAGGATAGGGGCAGCACACAGGCTTTGTACCTCCTTCACATTCTAGGCTCATCCACTGAGTCAACCACAGTGATTCAAACCTCACCAAGTATAGATGTCTCATCCTGCTGCTGCCCAAAGGTACTACCTGAATCACCAGCCAGATGCATTGCTTTTGCCCTGAGGGTGTCTCAGATGATGAAGACTGACTCCTGGATACATGCTCTTTAGGACATTTCCTCTGGCACTATAAATGTCCTTCCATTAATAATTAAACTCAACTGGTTACTGAAAGAAATGATCAAAACCCACAGTGGTAGGATGACAGGAACTTTGTTCCAACAATCTGTCCAGGCACTCCCTGAATTCCTTTGGGGCCCATGAGGATTAAGAGCAGAGCACAGACCCTACTACTAAAGAGCTTTCATACTGGAGGTGTAAAGGGAAAAGGCCCAGGGTCCAAGGGTGAACATTGGACCCAAATCCAGAACAGACAGACAAGACTGACAAGGAAAGAAGCCATCTAGATAGACTTTCCTAGGTAGCGTGCCCTGAAGGACAGAGGCAATGATAACATGATAGCAAAATTACTAAATTGTAGCAAAAATTCAGGGGATAAAATGCAGGAGAAGAAACTTCCATCCCCAACAGTGCAGCACAGGATCCCCTTGTCCAAAGCGGGGCTTGGTGTTCTTCAGTTCCAGAGCCCCCATGGATGCATTTTGTTCTTGAACTTCAACTGTGAATCACCTTTCCTGGAATTCACTTAGGGTACTCCTAAGTGAATATGCTCCTATATGCTTGTTCAGGTATTCATGATCCTAGGGGCAAAATATTTCCTTAAGCAGAAAGCCTTCCCTTTTTCTCCAACAATAATGCTGTAAAAACCTTGCTAACGGGCCCTAACTGGACTGCTCTAATGAAGAGGGTATTAAAGGACATTTAAGAATAAATGCGGACTTATTACTGTCTAGCGCAGAAAATGACCACGTGGAGGCAGAGAGCAAGCAAGAGGTCTTGGCAAACCTATAGATGTTTGCACCAGAAGATAAACATCAGCGGTAACTAGGGCTGCTAGGCTTGCAAGCAATTTGTTGGCCTTTAGTTTTACTTAACAAACATCTCCTTCACTGCCCCCAGCTCCCCACCTCCATTATGTGGACAAGCTGTAGCCTATCCGAGGGCCACATTATTACAAATTCTACATCGATGAAGCCCTGTCCTTCCGAAGACAACTCTGCTCAAACTTCCCAAACAATGTGTGCATGTTTGGGGGAGAGGTATAGACCTCCTCGTGGGCTATGAGCGTGGGGTGATGTGTTTACCCCCTCTAAACGTGAACTTCAGTCAGATTCCAGGAGAAAAAAAAGGCTGAAAATGAGCCTCGGTTTTGGTTTGGGCATCTGAATGTATCCAGAGCCCAAGCATTCCACGCCCCCAGCAGCCCATGTCCTCCTCCTGAATTCTCTTTTTGCATTTTTAGAGGGTTTCATTTCAGGGTAGCTATTTTGTCCCATTTGAAGAGGGAGACGCTAATTAAGCTAGACCAAACCTCCCTGCCATCTCCAGCCCTAAATGGCAGAAACCTGCTAAACCAGGGCAATTCAGGGACACGAGCGCTACAATTCTTCCACGTGGGAATGGTTTGCTTTTTTATTTCATGGTCCCAGGTTTGGGGAAGCATCGTTGTGATTTTCTTTTGTTTTTCAGATGACACCTTTGCCCTTGTTATCAGAGGCATTTTCCTGTCAACATCTTTCCTGGAGATTTTTCTTGGGTGTCTAGATGTTGGACCTCAAAGAGAAAGTGCTAGAGCTCAAATGCTACTGACTTTGCACAGCCCTTTTCTGGTCATTGTGAACACTAATCAGTTTCCTCACCCCCACTCCTACCCTTGGTCCTCCCCTCCTCCTGACTTCTGCACGTTTTAATAACCCCACTTCACAAACTAAACACAAGAGGCAAAGCTGCTCCCGCAAGCCCTAGCGCCTCTAGCACGGTGCTGGGCACATGGTCTGCACTGCATAAATAGGTATTGATTGATTTCCTGATCTATTAACCCAGATCAGAATGCAAAGCCTTGGCTCTCTGGTGTATTGAATCATATTGAATCATACACTCTTTCCCAGAAAAAATAAATGACATAGTGGCTCTCCTAGGAAGCTTTCTCTCAATTAACACCATCATCCCTCCCATCAACCTCAAAATATTAGATCTCCCCACCAGCTGATTCAAAATTCTTGCATTGAAGAGCTTATTTATTCATTTCACAAACATTTGTGAGAAGCCACTATATGTCAGTAAGAGAGACTAGTCAAAATGATAAAACACACAATTCAGAGCAGGTACCACACATTCATCTGATAAGCTCAAGAATGGATATAAAATTACTTTGATAACAAGAGTTCTGAAGTGTTACGAGGACATTCAGAAGGGAAACCTGGACCCTAGTCCCAGGGAAGATCACATGGGAAATCTTCAGGTGGGCCCAGCCTAGCAGGATGGAAAGAGGCTACCCCAGGGAACAGGGACATATGCTGGCAGAGCCGACGCCACAAGACCCTCCTCCTGTCCTCCAGTGACCCAAAGGCAAGGTCTCTTGTTCACCCTAGATTAGGAAGCTAAGACTTACTCTCCTTAAACCATCTAACAAATGGAGCACCCAGGGCTCAGCCCCTCTGTCCTGCCACCATGGCAATCCTGCATGGGGTTCACATGCCACAGCAGAAACATCTGGCATTTGTTGCTGTTCTATGGTTAGAAAAGTACTCTATCGTTACAGGAAAAATGTGGCCAGGGATGACCACTGAAAAGGTGTTTCTTTAGAGAATTTTTTCCAGGGATAGATGTAGATACTTTTAAAAACAAAGCTCATACTTTATAAAAAATATTCTATTAATATTTATCTATTAACTATATTCATGTTATCAAAAACACAGTTTTAAATGGCTGAAAATGTTCCTAATATTCCAGATATTAGACATCACAATTTAACTATTTATGTCTTTCTTGTTGGGCCAGTAGGATAATTTAACTTGTCACTATTTTGAATGATGCAGCAATAATTTCCTGGAGTATAAAATGTGATCGCATTTCCTAAGGAAAATGTCTGGAAGGTCCTGAGATAAGACCAAGAAGTTCTTCCTACAATACTGGACCAAAGTCAATGTCACCAGAACACACGGAACCTGAGACCTTGTCCAGAGCCTTTGGGCACCTAAGCTATCAACGCTCTCCTAGCCAGTCCAATGTTTCCGTGATCATTTTTCAGAGCCACAGGGCATTCTTTAGATTGAGGTGGATCTTATGCATGACCTTGAAATTCATAGTTTTTAGGTGAGAATATCCATTTTTAATCTAGTGTCTAGCTGTTCCTTTGCCTACACATCATTCTTCCATCCTCACCCCAGAGCTGTGCATTTGTTCCCCAGCACACCAGTGACAGCACAAAAGGTGAGCAGTGGAGGGCTCTACCTGGAGGTAGGAAACAATCACATTAGTGTCGTGGTGACCCAGATAAAGAAATGACAAAAAGGACAGATACATTTTATTGCATCCCTCCCAATAACATCCTCTTACCTTTATTAATAATAATATTTCAAAAGTCTGGAACTTGCATGTAAAGGCATGAATCACTAGTTGAAACCTGGTATTAACTTTGCTTTATTACCTTTCCTGTACAAAGATTATGAGAAGTCTACTCTTTCATAAAGGGCTTTGTAATTTGAAAACATATTTGTAGGTTTTATAATTTCAGAAAGTTTGAAAATCTACTAACAAGATTAAATTAATCAACCAAGTTAAACTATGAAAATATTATCCCTGTTCTCATTTGCCTTATCTCTGTGTTTAGTCTTCTATGTCAGCTTAAGGCAAATGACACCATTTCATCTATTTTTTTTTTTTTGTCTGTTTTATCTCCCCTGCCCAAAGTATAAGCTGAGTACTCTGCACACAACCGGTACCTCTCCATCCCCTAGACTTTTGCAGTACATAAGGGGAGATTCACTTCCTGGGCTCAGACACCTTTCCCTTTTCTCCAAGGAGCTATGTACTTTTGCTAGAAAGGTAGGAATGTGTTCTCCCTTCACATAACCCCTCTGGGGCTTACTCTCAGACTCCTTATTTCTAAGGGCAAAATGGGAGCAGGAAACTGAAAGCAAATGGTCAAGGGCCCTCAATGAGATTTGGCATCTCCAAATCTACCAACATGAATGCAATGATCAGCCAGCCTGATTTCTAATGTAAGAAAGCCTCCAGAAATACAGCAGAACTCAAATTCATCAGGGTGAAGACTTGCTTAATTTCTCACTTAATGCTAAATGTAAAAATACCTCAAAACCCTACAACTAATATACCTTTGTGCCCTTGCCTAGGCTTTATCCCAGAGCCAAGTAATACCACTTCCACAGTGAATACTCACATGAATTGCAATCCAGGTATGTAACACCAAAACAGGAAACCTCTTAGCTAAAGGGAAACTCAGATTCAGGGTGAAAATTCCAAATCTTTGCTGCTCATATGTTTCTGTGACAACCCACATAGGTATCCTTTTTTTTTTTTTTTAACAAATCCATTAATTCCATAAACATTTACTGAGCATCTCCTCTGGGCCAATCAGTCAACTGCTGATTGGTTGGGATAGCAACATTATTAAAACAAGTGCCTGTCTGCGAGGAGCTCATCGTCTGTCCAGTGGTACAGCTAGAGGCATAAGTAAGTAGTAAAAATGCAGTATGACAGGTGAAACAAGGAGAGGAGTGAGAGTCCCAGGGCATCGTGAGCACAGCCCCAGAGCATGTGCGGGGGGGGGGGGATGTTTGTGGTGCATCTTCCACAACAGGGGGAGTTGGTGAGGCAAAGACAGTTGGTGTGGGGCAGCTGTGGGGGGCACATTCCAGGTAAAACAGAGGACCTGAGCAATGATGTGGAGAAGCAGAGCCTGCTGCATGTGGGTAGAATAGGAAGTTCAGGATAGGGAGCAGTGCAAGATGAGGCTGGATTGCTGGGCAGGAGCCAGACCATGGAGAGTCTTGTAGGCTAAGCTAAGGGATGTGGACAACATCCCACAGGCAATGGCTGTGGGATGTTTCAAGCAAGGGACTGACATGGTTGTCCTTGCACCTCAGAAAGATCACTGTGGGGCTGCTGGGCAGGATGGTTTTGAGGGGACTAGTGCTAAGATCAGTTACAAAGTTGTAACAGGTGCCCAGGTAAGAAGTAATTTGAGCATGATTCCTGACCAATCCTTATTTCTCTATTTAAATAAGATCTTTGCCTTTAGTCATCAAACCACTTACCATTCACCTAATAGAATTACTGGGCACATACAGATTCTTATTGACCCCAGTTCCACTGAAGAAAGGTTTCACACTTCGCAAGACCACAGGTGTCTCTGAACTGAGCTAATCTGCAAAGGTTGCAGCAGTAGTTTCCCTGGACCAGCCTCTTGGCCCTGGCCATGGGCAAGGAAAGGATGTGGCAGCTCCCGTCTGGATCTATGCACCTTCCAAGTGCATGTAATTCAGCACTGGAGCCAAAGCCAATGACATGCATTAGTTATTACTATAAGACGACAATTCAGTGATAAAATACAATATTGTCACTTTCAATATGTACTAAAAGTGATTTACTGGAGCTTATGGAGAACAACTTAGACGACTATTTGATTACAATACATGGGATAAATTACCCTCTTTTCAGGATTAAATTATCCCATCTGACAACTCCAGATCAATTTGACTATTAAAATCAGGGTCCCCACCTCCCTTCTCCAATTCATACTGAATTTTTCCTGGTTCAGATGGGGGTAAAAATCAAAACAGTAGCTAGACCCTCTCCTTTTCCTTCCTCACCAACTTCCCAGTCTTTGTTCAGGGTCCAAGTGAAGCCCCAGGTCCTCTGTGAATTCATCTCTAAAAAGATTAACCCACTCCATGGGGTGTTGGCCTTTATGGGAAATACCTGTAGCCCAAATGCAGCACTCTTGTCAGGACAGTAAGGTCTAGAATGAATGCTTTCCTGAGAGATATAGTCTCCAGACATGGCTGCTATGATGGTTAATTTTATGGGTTAAATTGACAGAGCTAAGGGGTTCCCAGGAAGCTGGTAAACATTATTTCTGTATGTGTCTATGAGGGTGTTTTGGGAAGAGATTAGTATCTGATGCACTAGATTGAATAAAGAGAACCACCCTCACCAGTGTGGGTGAGCATCGTCCGATCCACTGAAGGCCTGAGTAGGCCTACGTAAAACAAGAAGGTGGTGGCAGGTTGCATTCCTTCTTCCTGCTGGATCTGAGATATCCATCTTCTGCCCTTGAACCGGTTCTAGGGCTTTCAGACTCAGCTCGGGACTTATACCACCAGCCCCATCCCATCCAACCCCCAGTTCTCAGGACCTCAGACTCAGACTGAGCTACACCACCAGCTTTTCTGGTTCTCCAGCTTGCAGATGGCAGATTGTGGGACTTCTAGGCTTTCGTTATTGGGTGAGCCTGTATATATATGCACATTGGCTCTGTTTCTCTGGAGAACCCTGACAAATAGAGCTGCCAATGATTCCTCCCCTTGGGGTACACACATGCCACTCTGTCCAGTAAGACTTGGTGTCTGATTCCCCTCTCCTTGAATCTGGACTTGCCATGTGACTTCCTTTACCTGTGGAAATGACGGTGTGCCAACTCTAGACCTAAGCCTTACAGAGGCAGGGATGCTTCCACTTTGGAGTTCTTAGAATCCAGTGGCCACATAAGAAGCTCAGGGAACACTACTGAGTGATAAGAGGCACATGAAGGAGAATTGTAGACTTTTTGGGCATTCCTTGTTGGAGCTCAGCTAAGCTCCCAACGAAATGCAACCACATGAATGATGAGGCTGATGTTACGTAAAGCACACCTGGGTTGTTCACGCAGTCAACACACACACACACACACACACACACACACACACACACACACACACCATGAGAAATAATGAATCATTTTTTGTTTGAAGCCACCAAATTTTACAGTAGTTCATTATTAAACAATAATAAAAAGAACTTCTCCCACCTAGAATGAAAGCTCCTCATGGGTATATTACAGTAACTGGGTGTTTTTTACATGATGGGCACTTTATATAACATGATGTCCTTTAATCGTCATGAGAATTATGCAAGCTCACTATTATTATCCTCCTTTGACAAATGGGAAAATGAGGCTGAGAGAGGTTAAGCAACTTGCCCCAAGTTGTAGAGCCAATATTCAAGTCTGTCTCCAAGGCCTGGGTGTTCAACCACTCTTCCCCACTGGAATGCAGGGTTCAGAGCTAAGTGGGCAGATGTTTTAAAAGCACATACTTTTTTTTTAATACAGCTTGTTAAAGTAAGTTGTCTCAGCTTCAGAGTCAGATAGCACAGGAACCAAACCCATCTCCAGCCTGTGAGCCCTGACTGCTCTCCTCCCCCCAACTCAATGTGGCAAGGGTTTTATATAAATAAAAAGAGGGGGGCTTCCCTATTGTACAGTAGGATATTTTCTACTCTTCAGTTATCACGTGGTTTTTCATCATTTTCTCTTAGTCTTCTGTTATTTGATGCTGTGATTGTCTGTCTTCACTGTTTTTATGTAACCTGTTTTAACAGTGTGTCCGTGGACACATTGCTGACCTTCCCTGATATTTATTGTTCTGGACCATAAAATTAATCCTCTGATTTTCATCTTGCAAGTCATGGGGAGGATTAGATCAACTAGTAATACAACTAAAGCTCCTGGCGCATTGAGTAGGCACTTAATAAATTGCGTTGGCGTTGGTGTTATTATTATTATTAGGCTGAGTTGCTGATTCTAGGCCTATTTCACTAGGAGGAAAACCCCTCAAGAATTGCCAAAACATTTTTGGCAGCTACCTTGCCCATTTAAAAGGGTAGAAAGCCAACAGAAAACTTTTCCAGGTGAGCAGACCAAATGAATCAGTTCCAAGTCCAAAGGTCAAGACAGAGCCCTGAACCCACCCTGCCCTCACAAGTCACACACACACAACACTTGGAAGTCAACCAAAAAACCTGTACTGAGGTCTCATGAAGGTCACCGTGTTACACACTTCACTCTCTTCCCTTAGCTTAGCCCTATCACTCCCAGAAAAAGCAGAGATCTGAAAAGGATGAGCTGCACACCTCAAACACCACTGTAGTAGACGCTATTGGTGCATCTCCTAGATCCCTTTACCAAGCAGGCACACCCATCCCTCAACCACTGCTGGCATTGGGTGCTGACTGGCTCACACCTATATCCTTCTCTGGAAGATTGTCTTCAGCCAATGGGAACCACCTGACCTGGAGATGCCTGGGAGGTTACATCCAAGGCCAATGACAAAGGATTTTGGGGAATAAAAGCTCAGTCCTCTTGCCTCAGTATAGGACAAGCTCTGCCGTACGAATCGTACACTTTAGCTCCCCCTTGGGCTCAGGCTAGGGCTAAACTTCAGCTACACCACATCTTTGCTTGGCTTCTTTTCCTGTCCTATCCTGACTCCCTCACTTCCTGAGAGGTTTCTCCGAAGAGCAATCACTCCATAAATCTCATACACAAGAATCTCCATCTTGGGCTCTGGTTCTAGGAATTCTGACTCAAGATAATAAATTTTGATGCCTTCAAGCAAAGGTAAAAAAATAAAATAAACCCTGCTTTCCATACTCTTAAAAGGTTTCTTGTCCCCATATCAAATATTTTGGTTTAACTATTAGGTTAAAAAACCAAATGTGGTCAAAAAAAGCAAATACAATGAGAGGCTTCCTGTATCTCATTGAGAAGGGATGGGTACACCTGCCAGGTTAGAGGGATCTGGGAGATGCACCAGTGAGATGCACCTGAGGGTTAGATAAGCACAGCAGGCTGCTCTGCTGACCTCCCAACCTCCCCTCCACTCCGAAGGATCTCAGCCAAGGAGGAAATCGTTTCCAAATGAAACTCCAGGGGATGCAGTCAATCAAAGAACAGGCCAGGATCCTTTTTCTGAGTACCCAGGAAAGGAGCTCTTATATCATCCCTCCCCAACCCCACCCCAGATGGAAGCTAAGCAGAGTGAGGTTTTGAGCTGCTGCATCTTTCCGGTGACCATGAGGCGAGAGGAGAAATATACCAAGTTGAAAGATAAGCACGTGAAACCTGGCAACCCGGCATGAGACTCTGGGTCATACTGTACCTCAATCCAAAACAAGCCCCAGCCCTTCTCCTTATGGACTATTAAGATTCCCTTTGGGCTTAAAGCATTTTAGGTTGGGTTTTGAGTCACTTATAATCGAAACAGTCCTGGTAGAGTGTTGTAAGTATAAGAGGCCTCAGGGTCACAGTGTGTGACAGAAACAGTAAAGATTGAAATAGTAAAACTTCCCAACAACCTCCTTCCTACCATGTGCCATTTCATTAACTACAGCCTTTAGGCTTCTTGATGAGACCTGGCCCTGGGAAAACCAAGAAGCAGGCCCAAATCATCCTGAATGCCCTCTGCCTCTTCAGGCTCTGCCTCTTCTCCCACCTCAGGTATCAAATGTTTGAATGTACAATTCACATCGAGATAATTAGGAACGTTTGTCCCTTCACAGGAATAGCCCAACTGTAGAAGGAGGAGAGGATGATGCTCAATTCAAAGGAAGGACAAAGGCCATTTAGAGAGTGAGTCCAGAACCAGTGGAGATGTTCGGGTGTGTGTCCTGCTCCCTGGTCCCACCTGTTTTCTCTCCACACTCATGGTGTCTTGTACATATTAGCTCTGCAACATTAGGAAAGGTTCTGAATGACCCAGTGCCCCAGTTTCCTTACCTGTAAGAGAGGGATAAGAGTCTCATAGAGTACTTGTGACAATGCAGTGACTCAAGTATGTAGATTCCATAAAACAATACCTGGCGTAGAGTGAGCACTACCTGTATTAGCTCCTGTTCTCGTTGTTCTTACGATTGATATTACCATCCAGATTGTACACTTCTGAGTGCTTTATGATATAACTTACTTTCCTTAGTATTTATAGCAACCAGCCTAGTGCCTGGCTCCAGTAGTATTTATTGAATGAATGACCCTTGGCAGGGATGCTCTAAAGAGATTTATATATGTATATTTCATCCTGTGGTATTATGAATGGGATCTCTAAGCATGGGATTTCAAGCCCTGAGGTAGGGCATTGAGGGAGAGATTCTCAGGCAAGTCATCCATCCTCATTTTGGTAGTTTCTATTAATAGCTGAGAAACAAACAAAGTCACATGGGACAGCCACTCAGGAACAGCTCTCAACCTGAGATGGAGTCCCCATCCGACTTCTCCAGAAATCTCCACCCTCCACCTGACTTATCACTTTGGCTTAACATGTTTCTTCATTCCTCCAACATGTAGAGGTGAGACCATGAGGAATTCTCTCCTCTCCTTGCCTCGAGAACTGTTACTGTCCTGAGAATTTTTTGAGCAGATCCTGGCCTTCCAGCATCCTAAAGTCAGCTCCTCAGAGGCACTTAGAGAACAGACTTGTTCTTCAGTCCCTAGGCTACTATCCAGCCCGTAGAGAGTGTAAGCTGTCAGTGAGGTGTTTCTGTTTTCTGAGGGAAAGAACCTTGAACAAAGATACTATAAAGGAAAATTTGTTGCAAGGCAAATGAGGGGAGGAAGGCAGTTCTGATGAGAAAGAGATTCACCATCAAATAAAAACGCATTTTATGTGCTAAATTTCTCTTGCATGTGGACTAACTAGGCCCATTCTGTGTTAACAATTTCTTCCATTATCTTCTTGTTCTGACATACGCTTGGGAGATCAGAAGTGTAAACAGGAATTCAGTTGGGTAAGTAAATCAGCTCTCTTCCCTGCCAAGCTGTTAAGCATGCACTTCTAGCATCGCCCAGGCTTAGTTCAGCTTTCCCAGATGCTAGCAGAATGAGGATGGGTCAGTGAGATCCCAGATGGGAGGAAAGGGCACAGAATCTCCCTTGGGATGAGGGGAGACTTGGGAAGAGCTTTCCTGAGGACATAAGCACCTTGGTTGACATGTTAAAAATCTTCACAAAATGGAAATTGGTGACTTTAGACACGTGGTAAGTCGAAGGCAAAAGGACCCACGTCTATCTCATAATCAGGAGAGGTTTGGGAATGCAGAGCCTGAACGTCTCACTAAATTTCACCTGTCTCATGATCTCAGTCCTCATTCCTTCAGCAACCCTTGTTGAGGGCCCCTTTAGGCTGTGCACAATGAAGCAGCAGTTATGAGCCCAGTGAGGGATGTGGCAGCATTGGAACATTGGGGGTGAACAGGCTGGTGGTGTTTAAAAAGGATTTGAATATAAAATCAATAGGACTTCGTTGACTGATGGGATGTGTGAAGGCAGCATGAAGAGACTGAGCAGCAAAAAAAAAAAAAAAAAAAAAAAAGAGGCAAAGATGTGGAATCTCAGATTATTCCCTGGTATAACTGGAGGTGGTGTAGGATCACAGAGGAATAGAGCACAGGCGAGGGAAGCTCAAAGGATGCTTGCAGTGTGGGGCTCAAAGTGTCAGTGATCAGAACTTCCAGGGCCCCTCTGAATCCTAGCTGTCATTCTATCAATTGTCAAGTCACTTCTGCAGCCCTTTGCTCCTGCTAAGTCCAATTTGCTTCAAACACAGCCAGCGATGGCCTTCCAAAGCACAACCCCAGTTTCTGTGCAAGCACAACAAAGCCTACATGTAAAATAATTCTATCTGAGAAAGGAAGAGAAGTAAATTTCTGTTGGGAGCTAACTAGCAGACAGGCATGCTCTTGCTTATTTTCTTATTTGATCTTCACAAACATGGAAGGAATTCTGATTCCCATTTAACAAATAAGACTGGGGCGCAGAAACTAAAGCAACTTGTTTAAAAAAAAAGCCAAATGAGGAATAATGGGTTCAAGGCTGAGACCAAACTCATGTCTCTTGATTCCTCCTAGGACAGTATTCTTTCTCAAGAAAGATTGCTCAATGGCGCTTCTCTGAGAAAGAACAATCACATGAGCTCTACATGCTGGTGGGCCAAACACAGGGCTTCCTACTCATGACCTCAGCATATGCCCATAGATGCACAAGCCCCTTGAGCAAAACTAGCCATTGGTTGGTAGAGCATTAGTGAAACAGTGAATGTTGTATCTTCCTAGGACCATTCAACAGGCTGCCGATCCCTGAGACCCTCTTTCTGTATCCTTGGACCCTGCTTTATCCCTGAGCATCTGCTAGCCTTTTAGATCCAAATTATATTGGAGAGATGGTCAGGAACCAATGTCCATGGGCCATTAGGATGCAGAGTTTGTGCAGCCTCAGAGCAGCAATGTGGTGTCTTGGAAGCAACCAGGAATATGACCCCATTCTATGGCTGCATTCATTTCTTCCTCATTATTCTAGACCCCATGGAGTCCAGAAGAGAGCTATCAAGCTGCCCTCTGTGGTTTCAAGGGCCAGAAGTCACTGGCAAGAAGACACAGGTGGCAAAAGCAGAGTTGCAGGGCTGGCCTATGAACTCCTGACCCAGACCCAATCACCCCCAGTTGTTAGCACTGCTCATGTAGTATCCTCTGCTCCTCTTGTCTCTCTAAATCCTCTGCTGGGGGATGTGTGTGGGCTGCCAAGTATTCATTCCCCCTTCTCCCAGCCTGATTTTCCTCCGGGGAATTTGTCTCTCTGCTACTTTCTCCCATGCATTCAGGGTAAGAGTGCTGAATGACCCGTTATCTCTGGTCTTTCTCCAACCACATCTGAGTCCAGTAGAAAAAAATGAGCTTAGGAACTGTGATGGGCCCTGAAACTCCTGTATCACCCCACTGCTGGGGAGGACCTTCAGCTGCTTGGTGGCAGGGGAGGGTCCCAGCAAAGGGCAGACCCAGAGGATAAAGCCAATGCAGCAGGAGACAAGAACAGAGATGGGTCCAGACCTTGGTGATATTATCTGGTCTTCTCAATTACATGACCCAATAACCCCTCATTGTTGAAGCTCAGTTTGGGTTGGGCTTCTATGTCTTCTGCTCATTCTTCAAGGCCCACCTTAATCTCTACTCCCCAAATGACCTTCCCAAGCCAAGGCTCTTTCCTGCCCTTCACTTGTCTCATAAAAGAGTCTTTTCTGAACATTTCTTTCTTTACAATGTGTAATGTTCTTGGAACAAGCACATACTTCAGAGTAAACAGAGTTTCTCAATCATGATTCATCTACTCACTAGCTGTGTGATCTTGGGCAAGGTGCTTAAAACATGAGCCCCAGTTTCCCCATCGGTGAAATGGGAAAAAAACTCTCTTCCCTCCCAAGAGCAATAAATGAGACAACAGAACAGCACCTGCTTTGTAAAGCAGCAGAATGCCCTTCCTGGAGGAAAGGGACCCGTGAGGTTAACTCCCAAGTGTGCCTGCCATGGTGACATTAAGTCAATATTTTTGTGCATGCTGAGTGAATTACTATGCCCCTCCCCCAGCTCCAGGTCAGAGCCCAGGAATATTAGCTGAGCCAAGTTGACCCAGCATGTAAAGCATCTGTCCACAATGCACTTGGCTCCCAGCCAGGCTCCCAGCCCTGGCTGTTGCAGGAATTCATCAGCATACTCTCAACACCCCTCAACTCAGCACCAACTCTAAAGGCAATTCAAGATCCAGCCAGCCTGTGTTGTTATGTAAAATGTGGCCAGTGACAAACACATGAAGCCAAGGAGAAAGTGATCAGCAATAATAGAATATTTTAGTAGCCCAGAAAATAATGGAATATTTTATTAAGCAGGATGGGGAGAGGGGCCATGCTCTTCCTGTTTCAGTTTCAAATGAGGAGAAAAAGCAATCAAAGCACCATGTAGCTATAAAAGAGCATCCCAGGCTGAATAACAGAGAAGGACCACCCAATTATCTGCTTTATCGCCTCCCAAAGGCAAAATGTTCAAGCAGCCCTCCATGTGTTAACTCAGTCATGTGCGACTGTTACCTGCCCTTTGCTAGTTTTACCTCATGGCACTCCAAGAGATCAGGACCAGAGCATCTGTTTACTTTCCTCTGTGTTTGCAGTATCAGGTATAAAGTTGGTGGAAGAGGAAGTTGAAAGAAATGTTCAAATTACAAATCACAGTTACTCTTACATGTCAGTTATCTGTATGCCATGTAACTGTAATCAACCACAGAAATCAACCTGTGGATGAATGCTTATCTTTCAGCATTTTTATTTCTGGTAATGCTCATTTGCATTAAGTCTGTCTTATAAGTTGCCTGAAATTCTTCTGGAACCAAGTGGTTAATAAATGAGACAGAAATGGATAAATGATTGGGTGAGTGGGTGGGTAGATGGGTAGGTAGATGATAGACAGACAGACAGGCAGATAGATTGGCAGGTTCTGTGTGTCCCTGTCAGATGATTCCACTTGAGGACATTCTACTCTTCAACAGACCTCATCTACTTATAATTTACTCACCAATCAGCATTAGCCTCTCTAATTACTCCATCTGGTTATTCCATGCAGGACCCAGCATATCAATCTGAGCTCACCCAAAAAATATACATTTTAGTACTAATATTGAAGCAACATGCATCTATTGAGTATCCACTCTAATCCACACACTGAATTGAATGAGGCAAGAGTCCTTCATTTTCTCAAGCCGATTTAATAATCATCTCCAGAGTTACAATTTCTGCCAAATTCCAAAGCAGTAGGACACTCACTTTCCCCATTGTCATTTCTTAGTCCCTTATTCCTATCCCTTGCCTGGACATTCCCTCGCCCCTAAGACATCCAACCCAGGTACCTCGGGGAGGCTGCAGAGAACATCTGGTATACCAAGGGAATGTGTTTGTCTCAGCCCAGCTCAAAATAGTATCTGACAAGCCTGAATCACACAAGTTCTGAAAAACTCACAAGAAATAACCTAAGAAATCTATAGCTGCCTCCTCTAATTTCACTCCCTGTCTGGCTGCTTATTGACTTCTGCAGCCTATATTGACAACATGCAACCCTGTTTCTGTCTGCCTGTTCCCGTGCAGTGGTAACTAGAAAGAAAAAAAAAAAAGGAAAACAGGAAAGATCAGAGTCATAACCCATGACAAAGACCCTGTTATGGAGAGCCAGGCACTAGCCTAGAGGCAAAATTTCCAAGAAAAATGGGGGATTGAATAGGGAGGAAATGCCTGAGTCCCCCTCCCTTCCTTTCATTCATGTCCCTACATCTTCCCCAAGGGCCACGTAGTTCATCTGGCTGCTTGCAACATCTGCTGCACATGTAAGCTTTCAAACACCACTTTTGCACTAATAAAACACGTCTTATGTAAGAAAAAGGGGTACAGCCCACCCCCACTGCAGCTCACATACCTTTTTTTCAAAGGTGATCTGAAAGACTTACCTGCCAAGCTCGAGTTAATTTCACTGCAGAACTGGAAGTGCAGGGTGCATATCTCTGGGAAAGCACAACCTCGGGGAGCAGAAACAGCGAAGGGAGAGACCACCACATTCCCTAAGCCCTCCAGTCCCCAGTCCCTCCCGGAGCAATTGATAATTTCACTAACACCTACAGCAGTGTGCAGGAAGCTGCTTTCCTAACACCGCCCTCGGTGTTCGTGATTTCGCAACACTCTCACCCTTCAAACCTTAGTGCAGTGCTGGCAGTTAGAAACCTGCACACATCTGGGGCCTGGGACAGGGTGCTCTGTGCACACACTGGGAGCTTCAGCCAGCCAGAGAGGACTCTGGGCGGCCTTGTCCTCTCCCAGGGGACTTATCTGAATCTGCAGACTGTGCCACGCCAAACCTCTCTCCTTGCTCATTGTGAATTACAGACTCAGGAAGTCACACGGACCCAAGACCCCCAGAATGCAAGCTCTGCTCCCGGAAATACCAGGGGTATCCACTCTCCTATGAGCCTCAGTCTTTTCTTTAAAAAAAAAAACTTTATTTTTATTGTTGTTTTTACTATTATAGATGTGGCCCCTCACCTTTGCCTACCTCCACCCAGCTCCTATAGCCACAGCCTTTAAATAACTACTTTGACCAGAATGCACGACTAGAGGGCACATTATGAAGCTGAGTTGCTACTGTGATGAGAAAAGAAGTCAGAGCAAAAGCCAGAATTCTTTCTACTGGAAACAGTTCCTTTTCCTCCCATTGGCTGGTTCAGAGTTTCATGGCATACTCTGGAATAAATGCAAGGGTCTTGAAATGCCCTTACATCAGACCTATGACACGGATCATTTAGTAGCCCTAAAACCCCGACTTAATCCTAGGATTAGCTGAGCCACCCAAGCACATTTTGGATTGAGTCTATCATGTCTTTACTCCTGCCTTGAACAGCAGAAAGTAGAAAGTACATATTGTACTATATGGATTTATCATCTTGTGATGCTAACAAATAGACTCAGTTATTACCCAAACTTTTTACAGAAAAGAGCATCATTTTTACTGCTTCTTATTAACAATGTTAATAATATTAGTAATAGAAGCAGTTAGCCTTTATTATGCTGCAAGGACTGTTGATAGCACTTTTCACATACTACCTCATTTAGTACCCCAATAATTTTATGAGTGATTGGTATTCTCCCCATTAGAAATGAGGGTATCTGTTGGAGATAAGTAACCTGGTCACAGTCGCATGATTAAGGGTGGTTTTAGGATTGGAATCCAGACCGGTCTAACTTTAGAAGT